>QQSS02178618.1:0-14631 GCA_003687565.2 Craspedacusta sowerbii
TCTGTCTGTCTGTCTGTCTGTCTGTCTGTCTGTCTGTCTGTCTGTCTGTCTGTCTGTCTGTCTGTCTGTCTGTTTGTGTGTGTGTGTATGTGTAATTTTTATCGCCTTATCTAAATGGGTTTCGCAGAAATTTTTATTTAAGAATTGGTGTTAATCGAAGGGATTTATTGCTGAAGAAAATTGGCTCTTCTTGCGATGTTTGCCTTGTTAGCACACTCAAAAGCAAGCAGTGTATGGGAACGTAGCTAGTGAATTTTAATTTGAATTTTAAATCATAGAAATTATATGCGAGGATAGCCTTAGAAGAAAATGTCAAAGTGGAGTGGCAAACCAGTACATAATAAAAACGAGTGTCGCTTACGCACTAACGCGAAAGGATGATTTTCAATGCACTTAAAATGGGACGTTATGACAAGCGAGAACTTCCCCTTATTTTCCATACAAGCAATTCGTATTACCGATAATAATAGCGGCTATAAACTAATTACTTGCACCCTAAAACAATCACAGCCAGAACATACTAAGTGCCTCCTGCATTATCGATTTCATGATGACAAGCATACCCGCATCAGGGCATGGATAGGACACACAATCACACTCACATATTATGCATATACACGCATATACAATCACACACGCAAACACAGACACGCAATTAAATAAATTAATTCGATAGCCAATGTAGTAAAGAACAGACACGGAATATTTTACGCCACACGCAAGACGTATATTGATTAATGCGACATTTTATCAGATCCATATATCAAACAAATGACTCATTAAAAAGTTTAAAATGCAACCCAATCATTGACTCAATCATTACAATACGCATGAAAATCGATATCCGTTAATACTTTTTTCCTTTTTATTAGGGTCCTCCAAGATACTAAATGTATACATTCGCTAAAGATCATAAGCTTTCGCGTAATCGTTGCTTGCCATATTTAACGCTACCTGCTTGGAATCCTTCTGAAAGCTGCGGCGCAGACAGCAGAAGCATTTCTCTGGCCTGTTGAAACTGCGTGAGTAGTTTTACAAACTAACGTATATGGGTCTAATGTACATCATTTTGGCTGGATCATCTCTCCTTCTTGGTTGCTTTCGTTTTCAAAGACGTTTGAGAACATCTAAAACAGATCTAAATCATCGGATGTACTTTCTCTTCCATACAAGCAGCCAACAAGTTTTCATATTCCCTTGAAGAAAGGTCTACAGTAGTTTTGTACTTGTTTGATGGAATATAATTCAATGGTTAGCAAGCTCTCATAAAAAGCTTATTTTACGCCACAAGGTAGACGAAGCATTTCCAGGGGAGTCCGTTTATATTAGATTCCGCTTCGCCACAAGCCCAAATTTTTTGATACAGCTCGTTGCTTTTGTACTGCAATGAACGTCGAGATACTTTCATAGGATGCAACATCGTAACAAACTGCTTCATGAACGGTTTAAAGAAACTTGTGTTCAAGGAAAAAATTTTTCGAGTGCAACTACTCGTAAAAGGTTTCTGCTGCCTAAAAATTGTCTCTTGAGTTGATAACTTTGCTTTAAAAGGAGTTTTTAATTCGAGAAAAGAACTTCAGGCACTGATTTTCACATTAAGCGTTAACCATTCTCCCATTTCTCAATAACACACTCAAGCATAACTTCTGTGGGAAGAGGTCATGTCAGAGGAATTGGATTCCCTTAATAACTGATCACTAAATGGGAGATTCATCTCATCTTACAAAATTCATCTCATCTTACTCCCGCTTACAACGCAGCTGGCAATGCTCAAGTGATTCGGGGGCAGGCTGCCAAAACTGTGACGAACTTGTGCAGTTGTTTACTTGAGAGCTTATGTTCTCGTGAGACAGCGCACTCGAAGTCTCCAGGGGTTTCGAGGTCCTAATGGGACTTCAAGCAGTTGCTTGTCCAGTCAAGACTCCAACCAAAGGTCTCTGACGAGTACCTTGACCGGGACGAAACTTACGTAAGGCTGGTCATTTGATCATCTCATCTGAGTTGAAAAAAAAAAAAAAAATACATAGCTATGAAGTCGCAAAAAGGTTAACTGAAAAAGCAATTCGACATTTGAACACTTAAGCCCTAATGTGACAAGCATGAGGTCTCGAAAATAATGTAAAATTAAGCATGTCTTTGCTAGAAACAAAATCATGACCGTAACCATGCAAGTTAAGTCTTGGTGCAATAAGTACTACCTTAAAAAGCAACCAAAACCCAGTCTAGTTTCCTACTTTAATAATTAGACCTACCTTTATCAAGTTAAAACTGCACCGTGCGTACTTATTTGTTTGGGAACGCAAACTCATGCTGGAAAATAACTACTAGATTATGATCGAGCTTACAAAGTCAGTCTTTGGTGTATGGGCAGTGGGATCAAACGCCTGTCATACTCAAGCACGTTTGAAGTCGACAGCTCTGACACTTCCATTTTCTCAAAAATGTCGGTGAGACTTGAGCCCAAAAAAAAAAAGAACTTGAAACTATATTTATCTGATATGGAAGGTCGATTATGGGAGTCGCCACATCGTTTTGGCGCAGCGGCCAGGCAATTAGGAAATGCTCACAAATGCTGTGCAGTGGACAGGGAGCACACGATGCGGATATCAAAGTCGATTTCTA
This sequence comes from Craspedacusta sowerbii, assembly GCA_003687565.2. Lineage (NCBI taxonomy): Eukaryota > Metazoa > Cnidaria > Hydrozoa > Limnomedusae > Olindiidae > Craspedacusta > Craspedacusta sowerbii. The sequence goes on from QQSS02178618.1 coordinate 2,623, forward strand.
TAGAAGGAAGCCTAAAACAGTATTCTCTCATTCTCAAAGATGTTTTGAGGGCTTACGGTGTCAACTAAGCTACTGCAATGGCGCTCAATTAAGCAGAAACGTATCGTAGATGAAGCGTAGCCATCATGCACCACAGCAATGGTAGGACATTTGCTCCCTTGACGACCCTGGGTGTGAATATTAGTGTGAACTTTGGCTTAAACAAGTTCCTTTTTCTTAAAGCTCAAATGGCAATATGACATACATATTATTACATGCATGCAGAGTAAGCATGCCACATACTTATAGATCTGTCCCAAAAAGCATTATTGGTGGTACTGCGGATAGTTTCTGTGTTGTATATGGAAAAGCGATGCCAGTTATTTGAGCAAACCACTTCGCTTTTCCATGAAGTTTCGCACATCATCCGACATAGACACGACGGCTGTAAGAGGTTTATACAGTAAGAATGAATTACAGATCTTAACGTTATTTAGGATGCAATGTCAAGACTGCATGGCGGATTTGCTCTAGAATTGCGATTTAAAATGAACAGCTTAAAATTAGAACGCAAAAGAGGTTCATTCGGTCACTTCCACTAACTTCAGAGGGACTTATTAATAAGTGAGGATGGAAAATAGACTTTGACCTGCAGCAGCCACCAGAGTACTGAAGGATATTGTGTTGATTTCCCTAGTGCTGAATAAGATGCTGGTGCTTAATAGTGCTGAGATAAATTTCCTTAAAATTCTGGTTCAAGAAGCCTAAAATTTTAATGAAAGGCCTTCCTATGGTAATTTCATTATCATTGCAACCCCTAAAGAGTGCCTAGTTTTCTGGGACGGGTTTGTTCTCACTGAGTACTCTGCAGCCCGGTGGTAGTGGGAACCATATGCTAAAAGCTATTTTTGCTCGAACTGTTCCAGTCTGACTCATTCCGTGTGATCATTCATATATATGTAATTCTGTTCAAACTGCAAAATTATTGTCTACTGCTGACTTAAAGAGCATGCATGCTGTTTTTTGTATGGTTCAGACCTACACAAGGTACATGAAATTGCTAGCAAATGCTGAATGTTTCTTTGCATTCAGCCATCCATTGGATGCACATTTGCACTTTTCCTACACACTTAGATATTATATATATATATATATATATATATATATATATATATATATATATATATAGATTTTTTATTATATACATATTTGACATTTTCTTCTAATAGGTATTCATATTATATTTACAATTAATATTTAATGTGACACATTGTGTAAGACCGCCATGCAAGGAATAAATTCTAATGAAAGACTTCCTAAAATGACGCAATTTGGAACAAGTTAGCATAGTATGGATGCCTTGGCGGGCTATTGGTTTTAGCTCTGTATTGCCGCTTGTCGAGTGACTTTTAATATTAATTTGATAAGGGTTTAGGTTATGCTTGTGTTCTGGCCTGTCTGGTCCATTCATGATATTGCTCTTCTTCGTGCAGTCGACTTACATGGATTTGTGCTCCTCTGTAGATTAGTGGGCTGTGACTTTTTGTGCAAAATCATACTTTTTGAGCAGCTTTTTCAAGATATGGTTGATATCACTTCACAGCTTCATGGATTGGTATGTGCTCAATGTTGCCTTGTCTAGTGTTGCTGATCATGACGCTCGTGTGCATGTTTCCTGTCAATATTTTTCTATTTTATGAGATGCTTAATTCAAATCAATACACTGAAGGTAAACATGCGTAGTATATTCATATTTTCATAGTTAATTGTTAGCTACCCTTTTGTTTGCTTTCAAGGGGGTTGATGGTGCTCTCGCTGTTAAACATGCTCTGGCTTCTGATGCCTCTCATTTTGGGAATGAGGTATTCTGTCAGTTGTATTTTATCTATAACTTGTCTCATCTGGGCACCGACTATTTGCTTGTGATGTTTGAGCCCTATTGACATGTAGAGGTTGAAATATGCTCTTAGTAGTTATTGAGCAAGCTGCTATGTGGACTTGTTTTCTGTAGATCTGCAGCTCTTTTCGCACAACCTAGCCTTACCACTATAGGCCATTGTTAGCTCAATATTACCTAAGCCCAGATTCAGGTGGGCTTGTGTCCTCTAGGAAAGGCCTGTAATGCTCATGCTGAATTTTAGTGACCCAGTTGGTCATCAAGTACCATCAGCAGCAGTAAGGCCCCTTCTCAATCTAATTGTCTCTAGCAAAAAAAAAAAAAAAAAAGAACAAGAAATGAGAATTAGACAAAGGCGTTTTACAGAATCTGATATTCAGCCTGTTGTGTATTAATTTTTCTGCTTGCTGACATGTTATCAATCTTTATCTCATTCACAGCAAGGCGCTATGGCCATAGTTTTGCATGTGTTTCTGCTTATATGTTAATTTATTTATCTAGCCGTCTGTCGAGTATGCATGGGCCATAAAAACCCACCGGCAAGCAGAAGTGTACTTTAAGGTACCAGATGATATAACTTTTAGATCCTCTTGTTTTGGTTGTCTGTGGCTGTATTTGCTCTGCCTAGTTATCTGCATGAGTGTGTATGGCTTATTTTTTCTTCTTGAGAGTTGTTTTGTTGTGTAGAGTTGTTCTTGATACCTTAATTACCCTGATTGGCATACGTTGATTGACTTGAGTGTGCAGATGGATTCTGGCCCAGGTAAGCTGTTTTTGATGCTCTTTGTTGTTCAGAAGGCATTTGTTTATTTATGTAATTCTCCTATCTATTAATTTGTAGCTTCTACATAGATTTGATCCGAAGACCTTGAGGTTGACTATGTAAGAAACAATTTAGATGCATTTCATAATTTCCGAGAATAGGTACATCTCATTTCCTTTTTCTTCCTAAAATATTGACAATGGATAGCTAGGTGTGCTCTGAAATTTTGTAAATCTTTAGTTGATGTCTGATTAATTTTATTGTCATTGCCATTATTTTTTATTATTTATAGGTTTGATGACATTATCTATCGGCTATTTAAAAGATATTTCAAGAATCTTAAGGTATTTTGCTATTTAGACTGTACTTTTAACGCTAGCTTGTATCAAATTAGGTCTTTTGCTGACCCTATATCATTTATGTGTTAAGTATTAAGGTCTAACCGTTTTTAAGCAATGACAATATCTCAAGATCGAGTTCTTTTAGTTAAGAAAACCAGGAATGTGGCTTAATTTAGCAGATTGGGAACCCCTTTTCAAGTTATTCAGCAAGTGGATTGTGGTAGTGTTAAGTGGAATAGTAGAAATTTTCTGCTCGATTTGGAAATCATGATTCACCTGTGTAATGTGGCATATGTGCGATGGCGCAGTGTTTTTATACCTTACTCTGAGTTTTAATGCCAGAGGACCTACTTCATTTAATGCCATATGTTCTATTTCAGATTTTTATTGTAGCTTTCATCAAAGATCAAAGTTTGTTGCATACAAGTTTCTTAATCAACGTCGTGTCGGGCAATTAATGGCTAATCGTTGACTTGTTTTTTCAACAAAGCTACATGAATACCAAGAGTTCTTAATCAGAACAATATAGGACTAGTTATGGAATCAATAATTCTCCCCTGTTTGGGGAAATAAGAAAATGTGCATATCCCGCAGCTTTGGGAGGTTGTGGCAGAGTTAGATACATTGAAATATTGGTGTCTATTGGATGCCGGTGTTTGTCTATTGGGCATGCGAATGGTAATTATCCTTAAGCGACGTTGGCCTTGTAGATATTGGTGAGACCAATGGTTGATCTTGACATGGTTCTTCTACACTAGCTTTCTGATATTAAATATTTTCATGAAGACTTCTCACCTATAATCGTTTTTTTTTTCTGAATATTCTAACGCCGGCAGTCGTTCCTGTATTTCCAAAATAATAAGATTATTGGAAAAAGAAACAAAAATAAATGTGATGAAAATTAAAACTAAGATCCTACCGTGAAAATCAGAAAAGTCGTGTAAAAACTGCAGCGCAAGCGCAGTAAGGATGCACGATATCCTTAATCAAGTGCTTATCGAAGCACAGTTCTAAAATTGTGTTCGTCGACTTTTCCTTTGAACTGCTCTATAAACGGACGCCAGACCTAAGGTACGACTAGCCATTGTCAATATTATGAAGGTCGTGTAATAAAAGCAAAACGAGGTTTTGTAACTTTCTGCGACGTATTGTCATAAACCTTAATGGGGCAGCATTATAGTCGGATGCTTTAATCGGAAACATGTGCTATTGGCGCTCAAAAGGCTGCTTGTTGTGCACGAGTTATATCATCAAGTGTTGGATCGGTCTAGGTGCGTTTTAAATTATCCTGTAAGCGATGGGCGCACATGCCGTGGCTCAAACGATCACTTGTTCTTTCTTATTGCAGATAGATGTCATCGACGAGGACGCTTTGAAGTCGCCGGAATCTAAAGCTGTAAGTGTTCTAAACGTAGTTAAAAATTTGCAACGCGTCTGTTTGTGGCAGGCAACTGTAGATTGTAAGTAGCATTTGCATTGGCCGACGCTCTTGCTGGTTTTCGGCTATTAAACAAAGCTTTGTTTTTTTAGGTTTATGATAATAGTTCACCGAACGTTGCGGAAGCACGTTTTGCTTCTGTTGTAAAGCCTTGATAAAATTGACAATGTTTGGTAATTCCTTTAGGTTTGGCGTCCATTTATAGAGCAGTTCAAGGGCAAAGTGGACGAATACAATTTTGGAACTCTGCTTCGGTGAGTACTTGGTTCGGGATACTGTGCATCGTTATTGTGATTGTTGCGGGGCAAAGCCTTGACGTGTTTTTCTGATTTTCGCGCTGAGACTTTTATTTTTATTTATGTATTTATTTAATTATTATTATTACTGTTGCAGGAAGGACTGCAAAGGGGATTATTCGGAAGAAAACACTATCATTGGTAAGAGGTGTGTGTTCGTGAGAAATTTGTTTTCTATGAGAAAAAGTTTGATCAGGGCCTTAACTCGCTATTCCGACCAAGTTCCGAGCATTGGCTAAGGGTATCTGTAATAAAGTTAGTTTGGGAAGTTACCATAACGCGACCATTATGTTTGCTTCTAGTGCCTCGCGTGCAGTTCTACGCCATCGAGCTTGCTCGCAATAAGCGCGGACTGAATTGTTTCCACGTGAAGCCAATTGAAGATTGTGTGACGGCCACTGCTGGCGTCGCTGAAGCTCAACATACATCCGATAGTATTGCAGCATCTCTGGATGCAAGCGCTGAGCGTGATAAGGACATTCAATCAGCGATCAGTAATATGTCGCTGCTTGATCTTGAATCGAAAGCCGAAGCAAAGGCCTCTGATTGCAATGTGGATAGGTAGCACTCAATAGATATGGTGTCTGTCGGCGTGACGTCTTCGTTATTTTCTGCCTATCACGTTTTTCTACCTTCTCGTAGCTGAGAGGTACATTTGCTAATGGAACATTTCAACGAGAGAACCTCATTAAAGCTACTAGACAACATCGCAATCCTCGCAATCCTTGAGCAAGTAAATCGCAGTTGTCTGAAAGTTGGGCTTGTCCAAGGCGCAGCTAATCTATCCCATAGTCTTCCTGCCTCTGCTGTAATGCTTAGGTGTGAATGACTATGAAATCTTTATTTTTTGTGCGATATTCTTGGGTGGTCTTTGAATAAAGTTCTTGGAGCAGGCCTACGTACGTTTTTCCGATCCTAGTATTGTCGCCAGAAAATTGCTGTCATTTGCAAGTGCATGGCATTGCGGATCGTCGCGAGATCGCGGCTTTGTCGTCTCGTAGAAAGTGCAGAAGTTTTGAAGGCAGCCACAGTGCTTTTGAAACGTGTTGATTTGCAAAGCCAATGTAACTTTCACCATGGTAGGCGTTTTGTTTTGAGCGCGGGCCACCAAGCAATCGTCTGCTTCTCTGTCTTTCCAGCAAGAAGCATTTCTGCTTTGTGCACTGTTCTTTGCTGGCTCAGCAGTATTCCGATATTGTAAGCATGCACCGTAAGTGAGCCATTTGCGTTAATTTTGGGTAATGTTGGAGACCGTGAAGATGCTGCGTCTCGAAGATAGCTTCTGTACAACGAGAAGGACTTGCCAACACGGGATTAACTTTTAGGCAAACCCCCCAATGAAATTCTGCCAATTTAGGTCTCTAACGGTCTTCTTTAGAGCCTTTCATGAGGCGATGTGAAATTTTTAGTAGAGCAGGTAATTTCTTATTAAGTATCGGTCTCGTAGTAGTGTACGACCTTCGTTGAAATTTATACAGCGGAGTCCGCTGCCGTACCGATTCAATTTCAAGGGATCGAAGCAAATTCTCTGTAGTTACCTAAATATAATTCGCTTATTTGCATTCCGCTTAATCAGACAAAGAAACTTGAGAACGAACGAGAAACAGGTGTAGTATTTACACTGGGCTCGGCGACACGTGGGAGAACCTATGGCGGGCTCCGCAGGCGAAGACTTTCATCGAATGCGGGGAAGTTCGAATAGTGCGCGAGACGAGCAACAGCAAGGATGTGCGGTGCTATGAAAATGCCACCTGTAGCCCGCCAGCAAGGAAATGGCGCAGTAGCCAGCATACTTCAGAGTAACGAGTCACTGATTATCCCTAAAGTCAAGACCGCGGCAAGGATAATTCCCCCTGGATATGACTGCACAAATTTCAAAGCTATAATAAGATGTTAAAAATCTAGATCGCCTACTATTTGCTTGAATTCTTTTTAATTATTCAATTATTTGCACTATTTAGATGGAGCAGTAAGCATTAAGGGGTTATCTTCAGCAAAGATTTCGGGTCATCGATGCTGCAGTAATAGCCCTAGTTCTAGAGGGTTCTGACTCAGCATTTAATTTTCTTCTTCTAATTTTAGTTTGCGATAGGCAGGGGAAAGTTTGTAGGGTAGGAGAACTAAACTAAAAACTACCCTGCCCGGTACCCCACCTCGACTTCACGAGTATACTCGATTGCTGCTTTGGGACTCGGTGTGGTAGTAACACAGACACATTGTTTCTTGCCCAAGTTGTGTATACGTTTCAGTGTAGATTGCTATGTAGCTGGCATTTTAACGATCATGTAGCGAATAAGCGTGTTTGATAGTTTGCATAGAGTACGGAGCAGGACAAGCGCCTACTAATCATTGCCTCCGTATTATCGACAGTATTTAGATGATTATGCCAGAATTACGATATATATATATATATATATATATATATATATATATATATATATATATATCACACAATCTCTTTTAAAAAAACAACAGCTGAGAGCTTTTTTTTTTTTTTTTTTTTGTAGTTAGCGAGATTTATGCAACGGCCCTGTTCATGGTGCTGTGACACATGTAAAACGCGCGATTTTCATATAGCAGTAGTCTAGCCAGAGCTTCAACAAAGAGCCTAAACACGTTCCAGTATGTCAGAGCAAAGTGGTCCTTTGTATTTATATTTTAATGGATGATGCTTTATTAAGTGAGCCTCTGAGTTACACGGAAAACGTTGGAAAAAGATCGTTGTAATATAGATTTTACGCTAATGTAAAGATTAAATCGGTGGACGAAAGGCAACAGCTTTAGAATTATGGGAACGCAAAAGACTGAACCCAGGTAGAATGAAGATTGAGCAATGCTTTAAGGGCGATCACCACATAACTTCATACTAACCTCCTTTAATTTCCATGACTTATGATTTGATTTTACATACATACATACATACATACATACACATATATATATATATATATATATATATATATATATAATTATATTATGAAATTATATTTTATATTACATGCATTTTACATTTCCGGAGCCGATTGCACAAGCATTTTACCAGATGCGCAAGCCCGTTTTGGGCACTAAATAAATTCGAGGAATCGATTCTCGCCAGCCCTCCGGAAGAACCGCGCAGTGGGCCTGCGTTGTTGCTTGGCTCCGACGTTACGTAGTGAATATTGCGGGAAATTGTGCCACGTCACCAGGTGGACCACAATGTTCTCAAGTTCAATGGCAAGACGAACCATGCAAAAACGAGTGGGAATACTAAAATGGTTGTATCACATAACACAAACACGAAAATATGTTGGAATATGCTACTGATCAAAACCTTTTGCTCGAGGAAGCAGCGCACGGGAACGCTATGGAGCAGATCCAATACCCAGTGCGCGTATACACAACATAAATAGACGACGCCCATCGCTAAAGTAGGTTCTCTAGAGCGTAATACAAGGCATGCCATTTACACGTGCGTAGACCTAAGCGTGTAAAGCTCAGACGTGAACTACTTTCGGCAACAAATAACAAATACGCAGCGACAATCTTCACTTATAGTCGCTAAAGATATAGTTGCAGAACTCTAGGTTGCTAGCGCTCTTTGTGATACAGAAACTCACGACAGTGCCATAGCCACGGTCTGCACCCACATTTTCAAAACAATAATGATAAGGTAATAATAACAATAAATATACGTAGCACAAATAGAAGAAGTACTTATGGTAGTAGCAGCAGTATTAGCAGCAGCAACAGCAGCAGCAGTAGTAGTAGTAGTCATAGCAGTAGCATTAGAAGTAGTAGTAGTAGTAGTAGTAGTAGTAGTAGTAGTAGTAGTAGTAGTAGTAGTAGTAATAGTAGTAATAATAATAATAATAATAATAATAATAATAATAATAATAATAATAGTAGTAGTAGTAGTAACAATATATAATAAATAATTATAAATTAAGGCTGAAAAACAGACGGCTTAACTACCTTCGAGCACCACCGGCTATGTTCATTAAGATACAACAAATAAAAGCTACAGATGATATAACAATCATGTCAATAAATCTCAGCTGAGTGAGTTAGCTGAACGCAACGGAAGTCGCTTCTGTTTTCCCGAGTCCAGCTTTGCACTGAGCCGAACTGCCGTCGGTGTAGGAATCTTGCTAAGCATCAAGTAGTCTGGTAACAGACTGTTCTCTTTATCGTCAACTGCATCGGCCTCCGACGACTCCTTAAAAGTGTCACAAGATACAAAACACTAAAATATTTCACTCGTCACTCCGTGTCAGTAGAAAAAAAAAAAAAGCGAATCGACCGGGAAATTCAGGCGGTTAGCGATCATCGAAGTCCTTAAATAAAATAATATAAAACACCAAAGTCAAGAGGGCATTAATAAAAATTGTCTGAGCATAGACGCACTCATAAAATCGGTATCAGCGCAAACTTCCAAAATGGGGAAAAACTCTTTTTATTCGTTTCCTATATTGTGAGTCAGGGGATTTGAAGGAAAAAACTGCGCACCCTCTGATTTTTTTATTTTGACCGAAATCTGGGCCATCCTACTACACACAGTGGACGAGTCAATTTCCACAGCAACCGATTAATATATCTACGCTACTTACTAAGTCATACGACGAAACTTCGCTTTCAGACGCAGGTTTCTGTCCAAGAGCAGACTCCTCAAGAAACGATCCGTCCAGATGAGAGTCAGCCATCTGCTGGAAACAACGACAACGTTCTCGGAAAAGGAAAATAGAAACTTAAGGGAAGGCAATGTTGGTAGAGGCAGCTACTCCAGATATTTCTGGGAACAGAACAGCACGGGAAATGAGATCGCAGGACATAAACAAGCGGAAAAAAAAAACCAGAATTGCGTCAATCAAAAAAGGCACGTCCTCAAGAAACAAGGTGGCACCGACCTGATCCTGACCGCCGTCTGCATTTGCCGTCAATACAGGAAGCGGTGTGTCAGGGGGAAGACCCATGCGCTGGCGGTACTCGGTGATGATTTGTCGGTGCTCACGAGTACGCCTCAGATCGCGAGGGTAGCTGAATTCATGGCGTTGAGGTGTGCAACCTACGGGAAAACAGAACTTCCGAACAACCTTTTTTGATCCCAACTGCGAGTAACCAAAAAGCTATAGCTATTGAAAGGACTAGCTCCAGTAGCCTAACAGGCCGATGCAGATCAAAACTACTTTGATGGAAATTTCGTCTCAACGCAACGCTTGACGTTTTTGAATGTATGGATATTCCATCGCAGCATTGGAGAGGTTCTTTAATAGTTGACAAGAGAAGCGAATGCATGTACTTTTGTTAAATTAAAACCTGAGAAGGAAAATGCAGTGGCTTACCCGAAGGGAGATCCTCTCTTAAGTCCGCTTCGATAAATTCGACCACGCGATTCTGTATCGAGCACAAGTCACCGATCGTACCACGTGCCAGCTTTCCCGTTTGCTCGCCGAGCTCAACTTCCAGCTGACTTATGGAGGCAACGCTTTCAGAAACCATGGCAACGTTCTCCAGCGCACGCCGTGTGGAAACAGCACTCAGATGCAGGGCGCTGGCATCCACGGCCTGGTCGAACAAAATAAATACTTTCTTAAATGATGCTGCTAACGATGTAAACTATCAGTTGCGCGCAAGCAAAATATTAACAAGTTAACTCCACAAAACATTGCACACCAACGCACCGGCGCATTGGGATTGGCCGAGCCAGAAATCAGCAGGGTTGATTGTGAATGATCACAGCTTCTTACCGATAGCCCCTCGTCTGCTGCAGCAATGAAATTCACTCTCGACTCATCGGTCTTCTTTAAAAACTGCAGCGTATCATCATGGTAACACCCGACCTTCTGACTCACGAAAATAAGCAAAGTAAAATTTAATCAACGCTGACTAGGCACAGCAACAAATACGTGTATATATGTATGTACATCTATATATATATATATATATATATATATATATATACAAACAGATAAATACATACATACATAAATCAATCGATACATTTATATGTATGTTTCTATCTTTCCAGTTAGCTATCTCTCTCTCTCTGTATATATAACCTCAGTTCTTTACTTTGACGTGAGTCAACGCTGCGCATAGGACAACAAGTCCAAAATGGGAATGCAGATAAACAATCTACGATCAGTAATCTACCGGAAACCATACAAGAAGCCAAAAATTTACCCACGCAGCAACGCAGTAGGAAAGGAATGGGTGCGACAAACAACGGTAGAACGAGAGGGAGAACAGCTGTTTACCGCGCAGAACGCAGCTTCATAGCGTCATAGCATAAATATTTCAGCACTCCTTGACGGAGAAACAGATAGATTAGGGAATAAAAACAAAGTGCGGCATCCCACGGTGGAGTGTGTGGATTTCTGCTAGGTTTATATCCGCGTTATGAAATAGCTTTGCGAATTGTAGCATGACCGCAGAAAAGCGCACCTTCAAAAGAGATTCCTCGTACAGATTTTCTTCACGGAGTAAGTCTTGGACGTCATCGTGCAAAGATTTCGACAGGTCAGTATGCTGAAACGAGCATTCTCAACGTCAATGTCAAGTGCCGATCGCGAACATTAGCAAACAAAAATCACTAACTAACGAAATAAAAAAAAAGAAGTCTTTTAAACAGTTACACCTACACGAAGCTGTCATTAAACCGCGAAAGAGATAAGCGATAGAGTAAAATCGCAAAGTTACGGACCAAACCGGACTCACCCGAAGAGCCTCTTGTTCGTCTTGTTGCTGAAACTGGATTGCGGATCTGGAAGCTTCAGCAACGCAATCTTTGTGCGACTGTGAGAAAGCTTCCATACGCCTTTGGTGCGAGATTAGATTCAAATAAAATAAATCAATTCGCTTCTGAAACAAGTCGCGCACAAGCGTCACCAACAGAATCGAACAGTCCGCAAACTGCTAATGCAACTTGAATCCCAAGACAAGCTCACGAATTTGATAACGACGAACCACTCACACAAAGAGCTATGCATGATGCGTCGCTTAGGAAGTTGGAAATTTTAATTAGACTTACGATACAGCTATCTGTCTAAAGGTATGCGAATTCTCTTGCTGTTCTGACACTCTCGACACAAGCTAAAATTAAAGAGCGACGACCAATTGACCTTGCAAGTAAGCAAACTTATACGGGCACGTTTCTTGCATGCGTGAACACAGCTAGCCACATACTTATGTATGCATGTGTTTATGTGTATGTGTGTTTATTTATATGTGTGTGTATGCATGTATGCATGTATGTATGTATGCATGTATGTATGTATGTATGTATGTATGTATGTATGTATGTATGTATGTATGTA
>QQSS02178629.1:0-14630 GCA_003687565.2 Craspedacusta sowerbii
ATTCGCAAAGTCCGCTTTTGTATACGGTATAACCTTTTTAATGCTGATTTATTTGCAAAGCCCCAGACTAAACATCCTTATGAGAGCTGTGATTGAAAGAGGCTAAAGTACAAGGTTTTCAGAGTTTTTAGTGGCAAAAAGTCCATCGGCTACTTCGTCTCACAATCCAATCACTGGCAATCCTTAGTGCGTAATCAACGCATCTGACTCGAAATGATAGCAAAAGATGGGTAAAAACTACATAATGAATGGCTCAGTCGAAAATCGGATTTAAGTGGCTAACAGGAGCAGCTTGCAATGCTGTGCCGAAGTTGAAATAATCTTAGAGCTTTTCAACGAAAATTTCATATATTTAATGGCATTTAACGTAATTATATTTGTAATTATATTCGTAATTATATTTGCAATTAGCATGCATTCATTGCATAAAATTTGCAGTCCGATAATTTGCTATGATGCAAGGAGATTTGGACATTCCTAGCCGATTTTACGCAACAAGGCTTATGTATCATTTCACGTTCAGAATAACCGCTTCGCTGGTCTGAATATATCCAGCTGTAACACCAAAAGGCCAAACTACATACTGGCAAGATAAAGCTTCCAAAAGTCAAGCTACGAAAGGACGCTACAAAGACAATGCTTTAAGGGATGAAGGTAATGCACCATGATAAAATTAATGAACTATGTTTCGAAAGAAGGTCAAGACAAGCTCAGCTACACTTCTGCCACATCACCAAAGCTGCTCATGATACATGAACGCTTTAGGAAGCAGAACGAAATGGTCAAGCACAAGGAAGAGCACCAGGCGCATAAGCAACAACAAATGCAAATATATTCACCAACCGAATACAAAGCAATCGATCCAAACAAAGCAAAGCAGGCAGAAAACGCGAGAAAAATGAATCAACGTGCACAAGAAAACCAAGAATAAAAGCTTATTAAGCACGCGATTACCTGCTCTGGATGGAAGCGATAGCTGGAAACAGCGGATACAGCAAAACAAGCGATAGCGAGAACACGACCATCATCTACAGCACCATAAAATAAACGAAAAAATAAATAAATAAATAAAATAAAGAAGAAGAAAAAAACAAATGTCAAACACGCGTTTCTTAAGCCCCTATATCAACGTTGGTGCTTTGTGCAAACATGTATGGTGGCGTGTCACTTAATATGCATGCCTGCATGTGTGTGTGTGATTGGTGTGTGTGTGTGTGTGTGTGTGTGTGTGTGTGTGTGTGTGTGTGTGTGTGTGTGTGTGTGTGTGTGTGTGTGTGCGTATGTGTGTGTGTGTGAGCCCTGCAGATCAGTTATGTTCATGAATGTTCGTGTGTCGAGTGCGAGAGTTTTGTCTGTTTTATTGAGTCTATGTGCGCTTCTGCGCCTTAAGAAAGGCAAGACATGTCATGTATCACACACAGAAAGGTAGTGTGGTGGTAGCCAGATACAAGTGCGATAGCCAAAGCTGCATGCCGTAGGCAGTACACAGATAGATCTCACTTTCGCTTCGTAAAACCTAATTGGCAAGCAGACGTTAGCTGATATCGCACGAAAGGAGATTTAGACATGTCGAATTAAACGAGGCAGCAGAAGTGCGACGTATGACTCAAGCATAAAACACCTGAATCAATGGCATCATAAGGCATACATGCATTGAATAGGGCTTCGGAAACAAATTAAGGTCAGGGCAAGATCTAACGAAGTTTCTAAGAACTGAGCAATGCTTCATGCAGATGTTGTATTTTATTCTCGATGTGAAGCTCTCACGTAGATCCCTATTTTGAAAACCACATTTTCGATGAAACATCACATATAGACAAGCAAGCTGTTATGTATATAAAAATCGTACCATTTTGGCTCCCAGGTAGCTTGTTAACTAAAGAAAAATGGCAGCGTAGAGTAAGATAGTGAGAGGCCATGCCTTAATAAAGTTTAAATATTATTAAAAAATAAAATTAAATGCTTAAACAGAAATTCCATTCCAAAGACAGAAGCGTCTTGCCATTAGTGGGGCTCATTAGTGACGCGCGTGGGGATTGAATCCGGGTCGCTAAGGTGCTAGGCACAACGCTTATCAGTAGAGAGCTATCGTGGAAGGCCCAACAGCAACCGCGAGTCTACCAGAGCTGAGTGACTGTTGCGGAATGCATGACTTGCTAGCACGTCACTTACGAGACGCAGATTGTGCTGATGAATTCCAATGCCTGGGTATTCAATCGCCGGTGCTCACGTGGTGCGAGCCTGGTGTCTTATCCGAACGCTGTGTAGCGCGAATAGGAGGTTTATCTCGAGGTCGACTTCAGCCGCGTAGGAAAGTAATAAGAATTTACTTCTCCCACTACCTATATTACTATTTTTATTCCACTTCCTACTCACCGATACGACCGATACTATGAATACCACCGTAAAAAAACTGCTCTCTTCCTACACCTCGGATATTTACGTAGACAATTGACGTCCACTGAAGCATCAGGATCGCAACAATTCTAGAAGACTGCTAAGACGGTTGTGCATCTCTCTATTCACAAACTTTCGCGCTGCCGAGAGCGAAAGCGTTGCTGCACTGCTTGGTGTAATCTGCATGCATGACTGAGACAACCAACTAGCAAGAACAAAAAAAGCAGAATACCAGATGATGAAACTTTCCTAGATCTTACCCTTGTTGACACGAACACGTTCAGGACGATCATGGTCGAAGCTGTGATCAGAAGCTGGGTACCAATTTCGGAGGGGATGTAACCAAGACCTCCTGAACAGGGAGAAGCAGTTGCCGTTATAATCCACTCGAGGAAACATAGGTGCATACATTATCCAAGATAAGCACGCGTAAACCTGCCAGTTAATTTATAAGTTTTTCAATGCAGCTGAGGAATAGTATGATTCTAACCCAGGTGGTGATCCCTGCGCTGAAATAAAGCTAAGAAACCTTTAGCCCTTCCAAACAATACTCCGTACTAATTCTGAAAGGCTCGCTAACGACTCAAACGCAGCTAATTTATTGGTTTCTCACTGCCGTTGAGTAACAGCATGGCTTCCTTACCAAATCGTCTAGATAATAAGATTTTATGTACACTCTAATGAAAGCTTGTCAAACATTAGGCAAGGTAACAAGATGGTAATAAGTTATGGCCCTAGTCTACATTTCAAGTTCAGATTGTGGCAAGGAACATTGGTCCAATGCTGATTTCACACCAAAACCCCCGATGAGTGTTGACCAGAGAATCTTATCTTAAACACCCTCTAACATGCATACGACTCGGGAGTTAATTTCAAAGAACTTAAACAACCAAGCAGGACACATTAATTGAAAAAATTAAGGACAGGACCCTATACATAACATATCTCGATCGCAATCGCTTACTGTACATTCTGTCAGTGGACGCCCAGACGGAGAAAAGCTCGATAAAGGCAGTAGAGGGTATGGAATACAAGAGAAAGAGTCCGTTGCACAGCCAATTGTCTCGGTTGCTAAACGAAACAACCAAACAATCCGTAGTCCTTTCACAACCTCAAATGCTCAATCGTCTATTCTAAAGAAAACAAATCTGCTTATAACAAACAATCCACCTCTAATGAATCGATCTACAGATTAAGTAAGCCAAACATATCAAGATAAGGAAAAGAACATTTCTTACCACAAGATTTTATAAAATTTGCTACTTTCGGAACCCGCACTTCGCAGCTGTGATGTTTCCTTATCGCTATTAATACTAACTGCAGGCTCTCGCTGACCGATAGTCGTTGCAGTCACATAAGATGTAGACTCCCCATTGCCAAGCACCGGCTCCGTCTCTGACGTTCTCTCTTTCCTAACGATTAAAAGCACCGAATTGGATGAGAAGTGCAAGTCGATGAAAAAGCGAAAAATGCTTTTAGCATTAACACACATCCATGAGTAACCAGATTCATAAATTACAAACATAAATTCAAACCAACCTAGTCTCACACTGCCTAACAGAAGGTAACCCAAAAACGCATCACTCCTTAGGCTGCCATAATTGCGGGAAAATCACATTCGTACGGGTTTGATCGATATCATCTATCACACGAAACAAGGACGCCATGAAGCCTGCAACATTATCAATATGACTTCATCAAAGCAGCCTATATATAGCAATGACGTCAACAAGAACAACCACTAGACAAGAAAAAAAAACGCTAGACGAACGGGAGAAACAAAAAGCACTGCGACCAGACGAAACCACTAATAGAGCATCAGAAAAACAAACATGAAGCTCGTCTTCTGCCTTGTTCTGTGCAAAATTTAGCAAGCATATCATGCCTGGAGTAAATGACTCTTAGGCTCTGGAAGGCAAAGGTCTTTTACCAAAGGCTCATATCAGATTATTGCAAACGTATCTGGCATGACGAAAAGTTACGACCAGACGAGCAAAGCAGTCGTCCTCACCTGTTCTTCAGAAAAATCATCATCAACACACCACCAACAGCAAGCAAAGTACCAACAAGTAAATTCGGCAGAAGAAAAAGGAAATTTCTGAAGAGCGAACCTGAAAAAGAATGCAAGCATTCTTCAGGAAAAAAGAGACCATTAACAGGCAGGGAAGTTCAATAAGCATATAAATTAATCAAAATTAAAACTCCCTAATAAAGACCCCATCGACAATCTAGAACTTGGCAGATGCTTGCCAAAGCAGAAGATACCAGTTATAAATTATTCGCGGTTAGTTAAGCACGGATTATCAGAATGAACTTAATTCCCTAGTTTCCAAACAGCTGCGCTCGCTGTTGTAATCACGTATTGTTGCAAGCGTTACTAAGGGTGTGGGGGAGGGGCACAATGTGATACCAATTAGGCAATTAGTCACACCGCGGCGAGAATCAGCCAATGCCTAACCAAATTTTCTTGTGCAGCAGAAGTTTCGGTCACAGGGCAAAGAGGAAAAAAAAACTCGAAAAAAAAAACAAACTAGACAGTTTCCCGGGTACGATGCAAGCATGCAGCTACTCTACTTCACTAGAAATAATCAAGGTCAAATACAGCCTAGCCGTATTAAAGATCTTATTATAATATGATTATAACCAAACATCGACTTCGAGAATAAACTCTCAAACGCTATCGGTTTATTGACTGACGAGCTCGCTCCAAAAGAATACAATACAAGAGGTATCGCTTTTTGATTTTGGGATAATAATCGATTATTTTCACTTCAAGAACGAGTAGTACGTCGTGGCATTGAATCTTTGGTATAATTAACTGCTATTGATGGCGACGATAACAATAAAATGATATGAATAAAACGAATCTTGTCTTCAAAATACTACAGGGCCTTGAGTGGAAGGTTCTTTCGTAATCTCTCATTTTCTTACTTTCTTTTCTTATATTATTTACCTGAATTTCTACTCCTTTTTGTATTTCGGATTGTATTACAAAGCACTCTTAATTAGCTGACTATAAAAAGGTGGCATCCTCAATATTATTAGCCCCTGCTACAGAGGATGTCTCATAGTCTATTAAACGAAGTTGCTATGGAACTTGATAATAAATCTTGCGATTCCTGTTGATACGATGCATTTGTTGTTGCTGTTGCTGTTGTTATATCACCAATAACAAATCTTATTTTAATTTTAAAAGTTGCGCTCGTTTTTCTTTTTGACTTTGCGTAAAACTAATAAGGTCTACAAAAAAGTAATTAAATTTTGCTACTTTTAACAGGGAAACTCCACAACATTTCGCATACAAAAGTATTAGTAGATAAAAGCATACTATACAGCTTTCGTGCTCGAAGCTAATGACACCTTCAAGATAAATGCGCGAGGTGTGACCCCACATGCGGAGAAAATCTCGCAAAACTTCGACCTCAGCACACCATGTCGTGGATAAAGTTACGAGAAACGTGGACACCAAAACTCTACAATTGGCCTGTCATGGAAACTTTCACAACCTCGTAATAGGACGTTTTCTAATACGAATAATACGAAAGTCCCGATACAGCCGCGTCCTCTCCATAACTCGACTAGCACCGTCAAACTCACAGCCCAATTAACGCGTATAAGATTAATAAGTGCACCAGGGAAAAAGGACACACATGACCAAAAATAAATAAATAAATAAATAAATAAATAAATAAATAAAAGACTTAAACAAGGGGTTTCCTTCCCTCTACATTAGCTTGGTCGAACCATATTTTGATCAAAGACTTTACTGATATCAAGTCATAAAGTTTCTTACTTAAATCATACTTCGAAATTATATCCACTCACAGTCATGTACATCATGAGTAACGATAGAAAATGCAAAAATAACATTTCCATACCAGCAGGGTAGTCTTCCTTCTTAAGAATCAGAAATCCTTTAGAAAAAAAAATACATTTACAACAGTAAGAAAGTTGCGTGCCGACGTAGATCTTAAACAGGGAATTTGAACAAGTACCCTTGGCAAGAGAAACAACTAATTCCTACCAGAACAGCACAGATTACTACAAAACCCGCTGAGACATCGACTGCAACAATCCATTAGAGAGTACAGAAAGCTAAGCAAGTACCACAGGATACTCACCTCCAATGCTGGGACCCATAATCATTCCGGTTGCAGAAGCCGTAGTCAAAACTGCCATAGCGTAGGGCTCAATAAAGAACAAAATAACAAACAAAAATAATTCATTTCCATTAATTCGCGACAGCACAGCAAACGAACAGTAATGCCTCATTAGCTAGCATAGAAAGACACTACCTAGGCCTACCTGGTTAGTATTGTCCGAAATTTCAAACAGCATAGTCCTTCCTGATATGATTAAACCTACAAATAGACCATCTTTCTATTGATCGTTACAGAACCAACATCTGTACACGTATAGTCATACAGATCTTGCATATTAAAATTTTATTCAAATAAACGTACCCGTACTTGCAAATATGCAAGCGACTCAAAAACAAAGGACATATTTAGTATTCAGAAACCATAATTTAAAATATTGACTCGTGCTAATCAGTCTACTTAAAAAAAAAAACATCAACGCATCATCACGTCATCATAGTTATTCAATGAATGGATTATTATATACTGAACGCTACCTCACCCATTCGATTAACAAAAGCATAAGCAAAGCTATAATCTACAGAATGACACTTACCCATGCTGATCCCCTGCACAAACCTGGTTATCAACGCCCAGTAGAAGTTGTAACTGAATCCAAATAAGATCAACGTTGCTGACAGCATTAAGTTGGCCGCAACAGATACCACTTTCGAGTTGAACTTGTCAACGAGGATTCCCCAGACCAAGCTAAATGACAAGCACATGGACCAATGACATATTCTGAATTGAGCAAAATAATGCTGTGATTTCAATGACAGGATGCAATCTGCACTAAACTTTCTAATTCGCCTAACGCAATAAAGCTAAAGCAATGACTAGTCCGTGGATTGCGCCAAGAATTACGTCTCCGAGAACTTGAATCAGGGCGATTAACTCAAAGCGTTGCACTAAAGTATTAACATGCAACTGCCAGGAATTTACAAATCATTTTGAGCAAGCTGAATCAAGACACAAAGACAAACCTTGAAAAGATTCGAGAAAGATGCAACGAGGACGCTACCCAGCCAGCATAATAACCTAGCAATGAAAGTTAAGACAATTTAGTTACGTAGGCTAGCAAAACTAAGGAACAAGCTTTTTGGCAAGTTTGCACGAAGCCTAAGCATGAAGAGGCACAAGATGACTTCTTATGGTCAAGATATACAAAAACGGCCAAGTAGAGGCAGCAGTAACAACAAATGGAGTAATATTAGTAGATGCAAGCAAATCCTGCACCAATATCTACTAGTCCATGATATATCTTAATCGGGAGTATTACATTGCGTCAAAGGATAGAATTTCCTTACTAAACAAGGCCATGGCTTAATTGCAAATGCATTTTTGAAACAGTCTCCCTCATAGGTGAATTAGCAAGTACCTCAGACATCATAACAACACAGGCTCTCAAATGGTAACCAACAACTCAAGCCAATCATTCATTGGAGGCATAAATAACATGCTTATGAACATACAGTATTACATTAACTATGTAGCACAACCATGCCCTTCCTTGTGCTGTATACAAACAGCATAACCAAATGCTGACAAGAAACTTAAAAAAAGGTACCAACCTACTTCTATTTCAGCAATGCCAAAAGTCTGGAAAAATAATACATACGATTTACAAACTTCGAACACAACATCAAAACCCAAACCTCTACAACACAGTATGAATGCGAAAAAATTCAACTCCCATAATTAATGAACTTTTACTGGATAGTCAACTAAGGCACAACAAAAAAGCAAAACCGATGGTCATGGTTGGATAATCAAGAACAAGATTTCTTAGCTTTTAGAGCCTAATGTGTATGTCTCTATAAACAACTCTTGAGTCTGAACATGGAACTGCATAACATGTCGGGATATCAATGCTAATGCAAAGGCTACATAGTCAATTGACTGTGTTTTCAAAACCTAGACGGCAAATATGCTGAAAACATACATTAGATATGCAACATTTTGCTTTAATTAGAATTGCATACTCTTGCATACATTTGTACTTACATTTGCAAACTACAGTAGGAAACTGCTTAAATTCTAGCCTAGATCTTAAAGACAGGATTATACCAAGCATGGTAATTAAGATCATTGTTTGCAGTTCGATCATAGAAGACATGAAAGTAATAAAGGCAAACTATTTGAAATGCTTTTTTGTGTTTGGATACATTGTGACGCAATATACGTATATATATATATATATATATATATATATATATATATATAGAGAGAGAGAGAGAGAGAGAGAGAGAGAGAGAGGGAGAGAGAGAGAGAGAGAAAGAGAGAGAGTATAGTAACACTCTTAATTACCAACACTCTCTGTTGCCACGACTCTTTCCAAAAAGTCATATAATGTATAACTACAAAACAACAGATTTTTAGCAGGCATACCCTCATCATCTGTGGAAGATATGAGTATGGCATGGTCACAGTGCAGCTGTTAAGTATCTGAAAAATAAGCCATATAAAACAAGTGAGTTAATTAAAACTCATTATATCAATAAACGATTAAAAAGAAAAGCTTGCCTTTATAAGATATCCGTAATGAAAAGCGAAAAGGATAGCATTCTGCTACAGCCCATGTTCATGTATGATTGGCATAGCATACTACTGTTCTATCTAGCGACAACAGAACTTGAACAAACTGCACAGGCAAATTGAAATTCTGATTCAGCAACCAATTAGAAAAAAAAGAAGAACTCAACATAAACTTACCAAATTTAAAAAGAGCAAACAGCAAGTGCCTGCAGGTAGTGGGTTTACTCCTGGTGCATATATCACTTTCAAACCAAGCGCCTTTAACTTCCTCATTAGTGACCGCATGCTTGCTTGGCATACACAATAATTGCGGAGTTACCATGCCGAATTCCATCAATTAGTCACATATCCTACTGAAAAACATTAGCCACATGAAGGATGCAAACTGTAGTTGTTAATCCACTATTCAGCTAAAAGTACAGCTAATAATGCATGCTAATAGAAATGAACTTGCTTGCCAGTTTTGAAAGATGTTGCTAACTCACTTTAATGGAGAAATATGAAACAAGACATTTTCTCCTATCTTAGGCCCTCAGCATCTCTTCATAAATTTGTGCAAATTGTGGACATTATTTTTTGAGGTCTAAAAATCAAGAAAAACTTCGACTGAACGATAATGAAAACGATAAGAATGATGAGGTCCTTAAATTGCTGAATCAAATGCTGGAAAAATCAAGGCACTCTGAACGATAACTCGCTTTTATTGCGAAAAACTTGCAATCCAAGGCAGAAAACAGATGGGGATCAGATTTCACAACCTTGAAGAACTTTTGATTAAGGATTGCAAAACCATTTGCAGAACTCTTAGGGTGATAAATTGCGAAAAGATGTTGGGAGATGATCAAATGAAGGGAGTGGTGGTAGAGGTATCTGCACCACAGGAGAATGTGATTATCACATTAGAACTATCATAATTCTCCAAGAGGAGAAAGAAGAACAAGACAAAATTAATAATCAAAATTGACGCTATAATTCACAGGTGAAAGAAGCCATCAAAAACAGTAGGTAAACAGGAGTAGGACGATGCTGTTGTAAATCTCCTTCAACAATATAATCCTCACACTGTGACAGTGCTGCAATCCATCGGCGGAAAAGACAAAAAGGACCAGATGACGACCCTGACCATTTAAGATCATATCACACAAAAGGATGCAAAATACTAGCAAAATGAAAAAAAAAAACATGTCAATGAGAGCTCCGAGGAATGGTCTGCAATAGGAATTCATTCATCAAGATAAGACACGAAAGCAAAGCTAAGCCCAATAGAAACTGGTCAAAGAACTGAAGGGAAGACTGGCACTAGAGCGGACTGTAACGAGTCAACAAAAGCCTGCCCATTCTATTTGATTATAATGCTAATCAGCGGTTCAAGCAGTACGATGTTTGGCTTGTAGTTTTGTAGAGACGAATTTTCAGTGGGTATTTAATATTTTCATAAGTCTTCTCATTGCGCACATAGGCTGAGCCGAGACGTCTGACAATTTGTGAAAAAACGCCGTGTCTCGATGCCCGACAGCCTCGCATTTAAGACATCCACTGCCCGACAGTCTTACTGCGCATGCGCAAGTTGGGGTAGTAAGGTTCCACTACTACAAGCACGAATGAGTAGAACAACAATATTTATGGCAAAATCAGATGGAGTATTTTTTTGATGCGGTCTAAACTATTTTCTTGAAAGTCAAGGCTCTGCATTGGAGATTTCTGCTACTTGCGTGATTCCATTTGTAAGAGGATGGGTTTCTGCACGCGCCCATCGATTCTTGCTCATGACTTCTCCCTGATCAGGAAATTTAGATGTTGTGCTAGCGGTTGCCCTGTAGGAAATCGCTGGAAAAGGCAGCTGCGGTGGATTCTTTTGCTCATCCCAGTCCCTTGTGGTACCTTTTCGACACGAGAAGCTTGAATTAAGTAGTGTTCCAGGATCCCTGTGATTTATTGACATGGGAGGCTGTGTGGAGCTCGTTTCTTTTTATGCTGCGTCGTCAATTTTGTTCTGCAGTTTCTGATATTAAACTATTTGAAGAAGTTTGTGATGCATTTCTAAAAAAAATTTCTTGTGATGCAACAAACATATTTGTTATGTTGCTTGTGCAGATTTGCAGCCCCTGCTTGTGCTTTATGTTATTCCATTCTTATATTGAGGTTAGATTGTTCTATTGCCCGAGTACTGCCATTAAAAATCAACTTTCATTGCCTCTCAAGTTTTGTTTAATGTTTATGTGAATAGAACTGTTATGAACCTTCCTAGTAGGTGTTGCAGACGCTTGTCCTTTTTGTTAAAAGCCTATAGTTAACTGTACATAAAGTATATTAATATCAATTTTAAAATGTCCTTTGACTATTCTAAATTGTATTTATAGCATTGCAACCCTCACTGAAGCGACCCCACTCTGAACTTGCATAACTGTACTCTCGGGTGACGAATTGTGAGAAACGAGATGATTGGCCTTTTTTTTTAAGTTTATTATTATGATGCCCGTCCCTTTATGAGGAAATCATCTGGAGTTCCATCCCTCCCTGCAAGGCACGGCGAAGGCTACAAAAATTTAAGAAATTCATGAACATTTTCCACTCCCACGATCAGAATGGCACAGATGACGAGTATAATATAGGGTTTACCCATGCATGAGCGACAAATTAAGAGACAAAGAGAAACAAACATTACTTTGGCAACAAATCACTGGCCTCCTCTTCCAGGGCGAACCGATCATCAGCTGGTCTTCTTAAGCAAAAACTTGACCCCCGTGTGAATTTCTATCCATGCGTGATTGACACACACACACACACACACACACACACACACACACACACATACACACACACCACACACACACACACACACACACACACACACATACACACACACACACACACACACACACACACACACACATACACACCCACAATAGTTGGGGTCCAACCAATCAGCCTTTAGTCTCCTTTTCGATCCTGCGGTTGGATAGGCTACGAGCTGTGGATTCAAGTAGCCATCTTGTAGGGTGGCATCGGCTCGTAGCTTGTGTGGACAAAGTATAATCTGAATTGCAGCGCGTATTGGCATTGGGATTATCAACTTGTCGCCGGATGCTAAGGAAGTTATCTAATTGAGTACAGGAATTTATTCTATCAATTCATTCGCCTGTTTGAGATCAAAAACTTTGCGAGGCGAACCAGTTGGCTAAAACTGCGAGTTAAGTATTTCAATATTGTTGCCTCCGTAAAAGCCTTTTTTGATGTTTAATAGTCGGAGCGAGCTTAAAAGGCTTTAAGACTTCCTGAATGCTTTAGATCCGGTGTTATCTATAAATGTGGTAGTTATATTAGAAGTACTGAAGTACTATTGGCGGTGATACTAACTTTTGGTGGGCATCTAAAAAGCTGTGTGGATACATTTCATGCAGGTTTACTCTCGGATAATGTAATTCAGACTAAAGGCATCTGGCTATGTTCTGACAACAGTAATGGCTTGCAGTAAAGCAATGACCATCAAGTTTCTAGGTAGTAAGTTTAGAAAAGGGTTTGGGTGGACTTGATTCATTTATGACAAGACCTATAATAAGTAATATACATAATAAGTACTTGCCATACTACAATATGAAGCACGAACTGAAGTTTCGAATTTCATTTTATTTATTTCATTATGCTTAAGTATGGGCTTTACCACGCTATCCCTCCGGCGAAAGCCCCGAAGTCCGATGTTTTCACTAATTTCGAAATGTTGAGTCGCTATATATGCGAACATCTTAAAGAGCCTACAAGAGTTGGAGAAGTTCGGGCTCATCTTTCCCACCTCGCCAATAACTACGTACTTGGCTACAAGCCATCGTCAAGTACGCTGAGGAAGCATGGAATTCTTAAGCGACTACGAAGAACCCGGGACCTTGGTTATCACACGCCCTGATAAGGGAAATGGCGTGGTACTAATGAACCGAGCGGATTATGTGAAAGGAATGAATGAAATTCTGCGTGATTCTTCGAAATTCCAAAGGCTTGAGACTGACCCAACTCTAAAACACGAACAGTCTCTTCAAAGGTTCTTGTGCAAGCTAAAAAGTGTAACGTTTTTTGTTGACGATATGTTGTATGCGAATGTTTATCCCCGCGGGTCGAAGCCAGCGCGCATTTATGGTCTACCTAAACTTCAAAAACCTTTTAGATCTATACCATCTCTTCGTCTTATTACATATTCTTGCTCCCTTAAAAGGCTAGCCATTTGACTCTATATGTTGTTATAAATTTCTCTAAGATTTTATTTGATGCAATTCCACATTCAGAAATTTCAAAATCCGGCTGAAATCCAGCGATATCAGATACGGACCATCAAAGGTGTCAAAATCTTTGCTGACTACAAAGGTACTACGAGTTGCTTCTGCAGTTTTTTTTTAAGTTTACGTACTGCAAAGACGAATTCCCTTGGGTTTCCGCGGTTGTTTTTAAAGTTTATGTAGTGCAAAGTGGAACTCCGTTTGGGCACTGAAAGCTGTTTCTAACCCAAAAATTAGCATTATGGGTTGTTCCAAAGTATTGCCGAGAAAATATGAAGCATCATTTACCGTTATCACGGGGCAACTACTAGGACTAGGTTGTGCTCATTAGTTGAATCGGAGGTCATTAGTTTGTCGCTCATCCATGGGTACGCGTGTTATAGCAATGAACATAGCAATTTATAGAACGGGTGGAGGAGTTTTCATAGTCAAACTCCACCCAGTCATTGCGGTCATAGTTCTTTATTCTGCAGTCCGTGTCCTCCTCGAAACCTTCTTTTAACCAGCTTATCGATTGCGTTACCACCCTCATGTAACGTGGATTTTTGGGTAGCGATGCAATATGGATAATTGCCATTAATTCAAGACCATAGTGGGACGAATGAAATCGAATCAGCTGACTTTTATAAAAAATTTCTTATGAAGCGATTCCTTTCAGTTTGATTGCGCTGGAAATATAAAATAATGAAATAAAAATAGCAAAAGCTTTGTTAATTTAAAGTGCTCTACGAACTATTGCCCGATTGTGCAAAAATTTTCGTTTATGCTCAATGAAAAAATAAGTCAGAATCTTAAATCTGTGCGGGTAATACTTTCCGAGTTAAGAACGGTTATGTGCCGTTATCGGTCCACTCCAAGTATAGATGGCATTAACCGCCATACAAACAGGCTCAGACAGAAAGAGCTGCGCCTTTGCGAGGACGTTGAGCCGGCGGACTTGTGGCAGCTTCTAGTGTTGTCGTTGGTGAAGAGCCAGGAGTTTTCCCGGATGCGCAGTCCATCGATAGCCAGTGTCACCAAACTAGTCTCACCAAATGAGACCAGTCATCGGATATTGGTTAAGCCTCTCAAGGGGCTAAAAAGCTCGATACGTTGCGTCTCACGAATTGCTGCCTGTAGCTGCGAGTTTATTTTCCGTCGCTCTTGTGTACGCTTGTGTAAGCCTGAGCGGAGAAGCCGTTTCCTGATCAATCGCTCGTCTCTTTTGCTACTATAGGGAATGCTAAAGATTGTAGTGTGCGTTATTTTAAACTTCCCTATGTTGGTTTCGCGTCAAAACTTACCCATGACAAAC
>QQSS02178640.1:0-14629 GCA_003687565.2 Craspedacusta sowerbii
TATATATATATATATATATATATATGCATGCAATATCGGTAGGTCAGACAACCATTGCAACGCTTAAACCTAAACCTCTGCGCAAGTTAACGCTCCCCTGAGAACGTAGTTGGGCAAATTTTCCTTGGAAAAGGTTGATCTGTTCCGTCAGCGGAACCAGAAATCGCTTGGACTCACTCAAGGGTCTTAATAGAATCGCATAATCGTATTTGTTATCGGTCAAGTTAAGAAATTCACCAATTCCTCCCTTACACTAGCGCCATACATAATCCGCTCTATATGGGGCTCATTTTTACAAACTTATACCAAGGAAAATTGCAAAATACCAAGAGCTTACGTGCATAAATTTTCCTGCTAAATGTCTGACTTAGGTGGGATGAAGAAGCTTAGACATCGGCAGGATTACATACAATTATTCTTGTATGAATTCAGAAGTCGGATACCGATACTGTACAACCGTTATTTTCCCATCAAAACTGCATCTGCATCTCAAAAAACCTCGAAGCAGCTCTGCGCTACCTTTCTTATTTCATGACGTGGCTCTGAACACGAAGCTCTGTATACCTAGCGCTTGTAATAAACTTCTATACAGACGCCGAGCGATCGATGTTGGCATTCTCTCACGCAACGTCGCCTCTTCTCCACTCGCAGATGTGGAGTTTGGGGATACCTGGTCTTACTACTAAGCAATGCAGAGCCCATTCCTTATTAATGGGAAAAGATCAAAGTATGAATTATTTTATAGCGACATAACCAATAGCTTTCCCCAATTAATTCCACAATAAGGGGAAATAACCATCCCTCCGTCTTTGATTTTCACTTGAAATCAGTAGGCGCATGATCTAAAAAAGACAAGCACGTTTTTGAGCACAAGAGTCTACAATCACATCCTGCAGGTGATTCCACAGTTGGGAGGTTTTGTCCTTACTGGCCTTAAAGTATGCATTACACCGCGAATTTGGAACTGTCTTAAAAAAAAAATTTTACTATGTTCGTTGTATCCTCATGAACACCGGGCAGTTAATTTTTGACTTTGAAAACTTGATCAATTAGAGTTTTTACTAATCCAACCTTAATATAGTAGGAACAATTGCCTATGTTAAAATTCAACAGAATCCTGTAAACGTGTTCTTGCGAAAATTAGAAGTGAGAAAACCGACGAACAAGAGCGTCTAAAAACGGCAACGCACCTTGGGTTTCATACCCTACAGTAAAATTAATATTGAGGTGTCTAGAGTTTATTTATGTAAGGAAAGGTATTATCCGTAAAGAGAAGCGGCAAAATATATCATCAGCATATAAAATAAATTAGCAAGAGCTGGAGTTTCAGGTAAACCCGTAGCCAGTTAATCAGCTAGAATATAACTCAGAACGTCGTAGAAGTTTATTTTTCTGCGAGTGGGAAAATGGTGACATGCCATTCCCTGCAAAGTTCTCCTTTTTAAAGATTGCTTTTCAGAAGTAGGCAAAATGACCCAGCCAAAGAACATAAAGTACCCCAGCAGAAATTGTTACATAAAGTACACAAAGACAGATCCTTAACGTTTGCTGGCCAAAACACCTTAAACTAACAAATTGACATAGAGATAGACCTTAGTAACAATGCACCGCAATTTTAAGCCGAATTCGCAAGCTCATCCACAACAACCCGATACCAAAAAAAGGCAAATAATGTTGCAAAGCTTTGATTGAGGGTAGCATAAATATAGTTCCTATGATAGGTAATAGAGGGGTCTTCAATTTCGATTTGCTTTGTTAAGAAGAGCCCTTTGTGGGCTTTGTTTACATTTCGTTTTGTTTAATTTTGCCCCTTTGAAACTTCTTCGGGAAAAAGTAAATTCTTTTCTACCCGTCCTTGTCTCGTCTTCTTGGCGAAAGTGACTCTTCTGTGGCTTAAATCCGTATTTTTAATCCTCCTTAGTCCATGTCTGTGTCTCATCATCTCATAGAATGACATGGGTCGCACATTTATGTAAAGTCTAACCCTCTGCTGAAATTACAAGCAAAAATAGAGAATTAGTAGTGACTATTTTTGCAGAGAAAAGACAACCTGCTTCAAGTTGTAGGACATGTTTCGATCAGCTTTGATAATTTTCAGCTAAAACAAAAAATTACTTCAGAAGCGTTTAAATAAGAGAGCGAGAATACACGAATCAGTCAAAAATTAAAATTACAAATTCTCACCCAGCAACCGATGGAAAATGCGAAAAGGGACGGCAAAAAGTAAACTATCAATCAACAATACATAACCCACGCGGGAACAACAGTTGTACGCAAGCGCGCGCAAATACCGAGGAGAGAACGAAGTAAGAAGGAGAGAAAGAAAGAATAGATCTAGATAGAAAGAGTAAAAGCTAGATGGTTCCGTTGGGCGTTAAGGTTAGTTTTTGTCCATTGAATAAACATGGCGTCCTTCAGTTTACGCTGAAAATCTGTCGGGGCTTCATCTAAAACCGAAAAACAAAGATAAGAACACTGGAGCCTACAGCCACCACTCGCTTGAAAATATGCGAGGACTTATCTCTTCCTAAGTGCTCATCAATCCGAGTTTTAAAGTGTCTGGAAGATTCTCCAATGTAGCACGCACTACAGCCAGTGCAAACAAATTTATAAATAACTCCAGTTTATAAATACTTAGGAAGCGAGCCCTTTAAAGAAAAGTAAGACCTAGACTCAAATGAAACAAAAATAAGTTTGACATGAATGCCTACACAATACCTACTAACATATTACGAATATTACAATACAATATTAACAATTACAATATTACGAAATTTTTGGCTAGTTAAGTTAGATACAAAACCTATGTAAAGGTGTTTATAGTAACGCGCTTTTTCACCCGTAGATGTTCTATCACTTGGATTGTTCGCTTTCGCTCCATTAGCTCCTTCGCTTTTCCACTCTCTCCCCTCACTGCTGATCGCCTGTCGTGCGTAATGACCTCTTGAAGAAATTCAAGCGCACTGCGATAGGGCTTTCGAGGACTAAAAGAGCGAAGCGTTCTTTTTAGCAAAAAGGCTTTTCAGGGATACTAAAGTTACAGGAATGGCAAGAAACATGAAGAAGATGCCAATAAGATCATCTCCGGAGAAGCTAGTCGACCATGATACAGACATGTCTCTATCGACCGCTAATTTCGATAAGCGACCAACTGAGTTGCAAAGCACATTAGCAACTAAAGAGGGCATTTTTGCGCTGAAAGAAATTATTCAAGCTCAGAAATCAACAAACTCGAGTCGAAAGTAGTTGTTCTTTAAGAGCAGGTAGCTTACTTACGGAGCCAAGCTGACAACTCCGAGCAATACGCAAGACTGTTATATCTTCGAATAAATGGAATCCCTGTCCCGAAAGATTTAACAGAAAGAATCTGAAAGAGGAAGACCTCCGTAACCAAGTACAAAGAATTATCTCTGATGCTGGTATAAACACTCCAGATGATGCTGTTGACCCTGCCGACCGCATCGGAAAAGTTAAAACTGTGAATAGCAGAAAAAATCAGCACGTATATATCGCATGAGGCAACAAACGTTGGATGAAATAAACAATTATTTGGCTGGCAAAAGCATTCAGAATTGCTACGCTTTCGCAGATGTTAATCGCCGCGTCTAAGTTAAACTCAACAACGGATTCCATCCTATTTCATCGTTGAAAACTTCGTTGGATGGCGAGCAAATCAATTAAAGCAATTGTTTCCCTGCTGGGATGAACGTTCAGAATTCCATACACGAGTAAGTAGTTTCCTTTTGACCTCCATAAACGCGCACGCGTCTCGCTTTAAGCGCATTCTCCTCCTCTCCTTACGAACGTTTGTGAATAAAAATAGCCCTATCGTAGTCCCTTGAATTTATTCACCCTTGGCACTGCCCGACCAGATTTGGTGGATCTCACTGCCACTGATATCTGGTATCCCCTAATCTATTCGCTTAGAACTTTACATATCAGACTTTTTAGGATCTCCCACCCAAATCAAAGCCGCAACTTTAAATGAAACCAAAAGGTCAGTACCGAAATCAAATGCAAATCATGCAAGCGCTTCATTCCGTGTCACCAGCGCCTAATTCTTTGCCACGCATGCAAAAGATATTTTCACGTTAAGTGTTCAAATATATTGTATTGTACATTCATGACTGTAAGTTCCTGGAAGTGCACATGCTTCTTTCAGCACGAATTTCCATACAGTTCAGTTGATGATAGGAATTTATTTATTAAGTCTTGCCGCTCTAGAAGAATCTCTTGATCGGAACCTGACCCTGCTACCTTATTTTACCGTACGTTCACTCATCGGCAAACTGGCTGGACACCCTGCCTCTTTTGAGGATCTTTGCTTTAAAGAAAGCATTTCAAGAAACCATAACATAGACAAGTTTCTGCAGCGCAGTCTTGACACCAACTCGTTAACAAAACATTATGAAGAACTGACCGTCCTTATGAAGTTTCTGAAATAACCATTAAAAGTAATCGGTATTTTAGAAACTCGTTTGACAAGGGAATTTAGTGAAAATGCAAATTTAAAACTAGACGAATATTTCTTAACAGACATGAGGACACTAACTAGTGCTGGCGGAACTCACAATTCTACGGTACGTACGGCGGTACGTTCACAATTCTCTTAAAAATGACGTAAAAGTTAGACATGACCTTAGTTACCAAATAGAGAATGGCTTCGAATCTATTTTATGTCGAAATAGCCCAAAGAAAGCGTAAAAACACAATTTGTGGCTGCATATACAAGCACCCGAGCCTTGCACATGAAGCTTTCTCTGATGAGTGTTTACCTACGGAGGCTTGCGAAAACTGTCGCCCAATCTCCTATTTATCCAGTCTAAGTAAGGTTCTCGAAAAAACTGTAGTTACTCGTCTATATTCGTATCTAGGAAGGTTTAACCTCATATATGGCTTTAAATTTGCCTTTCGAAACAGCCACTCCACTACCCATGCGTTAGTTAGCTTTACTACCTCCGTGAGTGAAGTCTGGTCCGTGGTGAACATGCGTGCTTTTTGTTCCAACATTTGCAGAAAGGGTTCGACACCGTGAATCTGAAAATACTTCCAGAAAAGCTTAGAACTTGTGGTATTCGTGGAATTTGCCTGAATTGGTTTGAGTCTTACGTCAGTGGCCGTAAACAATTTGTTTCAATTGAAAATGCAGACTCGGAAATTCAAGATATTGAAAGTGGCGTTCCTCGAGGTTCTGTTCTCGGCCCTTTGCTTTTTCTTAATATATATCAATGATTTTCACCGGTGTATATCGTCTGAAACAGCACAGCACTTTGCGGATGACTCAACTATATTATGCAAAGGTAGATAACTTAAAGAAATAAAATCAACTATGTCCCGAGAGATTTCAAACGTGTACGATTGGCGTTGCGCCAATCGTCTATCACAAAAATGAAAAAAAGACCGAAGTGCTACTGTTTT
Source organism: Craspedacusta sowerbii (assembly GCA_003687565.2). Lineage (NCBI taxonomy): Eukaryota > Metazoa > Cnidaria > Hydrozoa > Limnomedusae > Olindiidae > Craspedacusta > Craspedacusta sowerbii. Next base: position 5,419 of record QQSS02178640.1, read on the forward strand.
GACCACGAAGAAAGCGCTGTTTGACAAGAATAACTCTGAAAGTAAGATCTGAAACTATGTTTCTCTCCAAACGAAAGTCAAGTACCTACGTGTTACTTTTGACTCTCACCTCTCCTGGCGTTTCACATTGCTGAACAAACAAAAATGTTTACAAAGCTATTGGTCTCTTATCTAACGTTCTCCACTACGTTGAGGCAAACACTATTAAATCACTTTATTATAGCCTATTTCATTCACAGATGATCTATGGATGCTTGATCTGGGGGCTAGCTTGTGCCACTGACATCAATAAGATATATATCTTACAGAAACAGGCAATCAGATTAATTACGTTTTCAGATTTCTATGAGCCTAATTCACGTTTATTTTTACAACTTGGACTATTGAAAGTTAAGGACCTTATTAAACAAAACGTAAGCCTATTTATGCATGATTGGTGCAATCGTGAACTCCCAAATGTATTTGAGGAATTTTTTTAGCTTTCACTTGTTTGCAGTTGCTACCCGATCTAGTACCTTCTCCGTTGCCTTACAAGACGTACTAAAAATATAGGAGTTTTACAAACAAATATGAAGGTGCTATTATATATGATCAGCTTTGTGCCTTGAATAGCAAAACAAACAGTGCAAATAATAGCTTTAAAAAGGCAATCACATGCCTGCTTATGGTCTCGTATGAGTAGTTTACCGATTATGACCTCAATGACTAACTACCGTTTAGTTCTGTGTACAAATGATGATTTTGTTTTTTTTCTGGCTGGGAATTGTTTACGTGGGTGCTTTTATTTCATTTTATTTTAACGAAAATGATTTTAAATACCTTGTAGCGTAAATTGAATTCGGGTTTATTTATTTTATATGTATATGCCTTCGTTTCTTTTTATTTTTGGCTGGGAATTGCTTGCACGGATGTATTTATTTCGACGAATATAATTTTAAATACAGTGTAGCGTTAATAATATTGATTTGAGTTGACTTTATTTTTTTGTGTATGCTTTTCTGTTTCCTTTTATTTTTGGCTGGGATTGTTTTAACGGGCTGCTTTTATTTTATTTGAGCGTATATTAAATGATTCATTGCTCAGTTGCATTACGTGACCTTCCAGATGGAAAGCAGGCAGTGCGTGGCAAGTTCGTGGTTTGGTTCTGCTTCATGGCAAATCATAATTCTCATATGGCAGCTCTGAACCGCCTCTGACGTTAACTGCTACTTTGCTGCTACCCTATGCATGTGCATATATTCCAACAATTGAGAATGAAAAGTTTTAGTGATATCAATGGAAATTCTTCTCGTAATCTCTGCAATTTCAACTGGAGCTCTAACAGGGTGGTATCTTCAATCTGATTAGCGACGGCTATGTAGATACCTCCCCTCAATAGATGATTATGTGTGCAACGCTGTTCGTTTTAATTCCAGCAGTTGTACTTAAAGACTAGTTCTTGCAGACTATCTTCTTGATTTTAATGCTTTATCTAGGAGTGTAGGGATGTATTACGTTTTTAAAACTATTGAGAAATAAATTATGGTTGTTGTTGTTGTTGTTGTTGCTGTTGTTGTTGTTGAGTAGCTTAGGATTCTTACTTACTATGCAAATAGGATTTTATACATGTACTGATAAGGCTCTCGGGAACTTTTTTGCTAAAATGCTCGTGGTGTTTTTTTTTTAGATCGGTATGGAACACAGACCAGAAACTATTGATTTTAAGCAAGCAATCCATGAGGGCGTTTTTTTCAAGCCAATTTTATATGAAATGGTGCAGAAGCTATTGAAGTTAGTGAGTAGACCTGTAAATGTAGCTCTACGGTAAAGAGAGGTCGTGAAACAATCGCCATTTACTCCATAAAACATAGAGAACGGCAGCTTCCGATCTGTCTCGTATTCTACCGCGAACTTAAGGTTAGGGTATCTGCTTTTCGGGTACGCTAAGAAAGGCTCATCACTCACAGATTAAAAAAAAAGCATCATCTACATACCTCCCGTAGAAGCATGGTTTAGAACCTGAATAATCAGACAGCCGTTCTCTTTCTTATGTTCCCATGAAGAGATTCGCCAATACGGGTCCAAGAGGGGACCCTATCGCCACGGCGTAGATTTGATCGTATTTATTAGTATTAAAAAAAAGGTGAGTTTGAGCAGTGTCGAATAAAAATAATTTGCAAAGTTTGACCTTAGTTAAATTTCGGGTTATTTTCTAGAATAAGATTAACAGCCATGCCTATTGTTTCGTGCAAAGGTATATTAGGAAAGAGACTGCCTACATAGTAAGAAACCATTATCTTACCTGATGAGCTTACCTGTTTGACATCATTTGCTGATGTGAAGGAATCACGCGTAGAGTGCTCAGGGGGAATATGAGGTGAAAGAAGGTCTGAGAGGAATCTAGCAAGTTCGTAGTTATAAGTAAAACAAAAGGATATAATAGTACGAAGAGATGGGATAGATGTAAGAAGTTTATGAAGTTTAGATAGACCATAAATGCTCGCTGGCTGACCCGCGCGGATAAACATTCATATACGCCATATCATCATTAAAAAATGCTACACTTTTTAGTTGGCGCAAAAACCTTTGAAGAGACTGTTCAAGTTTTATAGTTATCACATTCTCAAGCCGTCTGAATTTCGAGGAATCACTCAGAATTTCATGAACCGAGTCCACTCGGTTCATTAGTACTACGCCATGGTCTTTATCAGGGCCCGTAATAACAATTTCACAGTTCCTTCTTAGTCGCTTAAGAATTCCGTGCTTTCTAAGAATAATTGAGGATGGTTTGTAGCCAAGCACGTAGTTATTGGCGAGGTGGGAGAGTTGAGCCCTAACTTCTCCAACTCTTGAAGGATCTTTAAGATGTCCACATACATAGCGACTCAAGATTTCGAAATTAGTGAAAAACATCGGACGTCGAGAATTTTGCCAGAGGGATAGCAATCAAAACCTATCGGAACATGTCCTAACAACTGAAACAAGTAAGAAACATTATCAGTACTGACGAGTCAACCTTGGTTAAAGAACTGTAGTAAAATGTCTGCACGATACATAGCCTTCTGTAAACAAACTAAAACTTTGCACAACTACGCAAACAACTACGTCATATGCCTGCGTGGTAAACACGTCCATGATCACCAAACTACCCAGTGCCCAAGAAGCCAAGAGATTGAGAGATAAGATAGCTCCAAAATTACGAAAAACAGTAAAAACAATCAGTCAACACATCGACAACACACCAAGCTATGACGAATATAATTACAAGATACGCCAGGAAACCCTTCCGGGACCAAAATAGAGTAAAATACACTTTTAAAAAAAACTAGACATCTTGACAAAGTTGAAGCAATTTCGTAGGCTGTTAAAATATTTTTCGTGCGTAAGGTTTATTCTAATGATGGAGGCCACTAATTAGGATCACGTAATCTAGCTGTAACCTCATCTATCCGTGGCTCTCCCCTCCGCAACGCGCGAACAACATAAGGCCAAATTTACAGCACAGATATGCAGCTCTGAATCGAAAACCAAACGATCTACAACAAAGTATATAACCTTTGATATCTTGCTTAAGCATACGAGTTGAGGAATAGCGCATGTCCTTTCTTCAGCTTCCAACAAAGCATTGCTATTATTACAAAAACCGGGTGGAGGAATTAATGAATGAACAGCAGAACTGACGTGGAAGAAGAAAGAAGAACATTTATAAACCCTCAAAGGACATTAAAAAAAAAAAGATTCATGGCCAACATGTCTGGCCACAGCATGATCACTGTCACATGGCACCGGCGATGTCCAAACGGGGTGGTTGATAATTCCAGAATGCAGTTAGAACCCGCAGGCGAGTCGCGTAGCCACTCTCTTCCTTCCGCATCACCAGCACAAACAGCTGTAGAGGAAGTTTCTTTTTGCTGATAGAGACGGAATATGGTATTGATCGTGTTGACTGGCATTTACAGGATGTTTTAACAAAGTCTAGTGCGTCATCCTGTATACCTGGAGCCGACGACAGAGATTAGCCTTGTTTGATAAATCGCCCTCTTGAGTGCCTATATAAAGATTGAAAAGCTTCAAGATTTATCATTCTCCTGGACGACTCAATCGTGGATCCCTTCTGAAATTCAAAAAATCAGGTAAGTGTACGAGTGATTCTCAATATTTGCCTCTGATGATCCCCCACCTGTTACTGTCGATAATTTAAATAAAGGTAATAATACTGCAGTTTTAGTGTGGCCAAGGGCAATATCGAATCACCTGTTCTTCCATGTCCATGGCGTTCAAACATTTGACAGCATTCAAGTACATTTATCATGACCTCGCTGTGTGGTAGTAAGTGCTCAACACCCTTACAGTAATATAAACATGTAGAGGTCTCCCTTTGCATGGGGATGAAGCGGGAAGTGAAGTGAAGATGGAAACTCGGCTAGTGCTGCTTAAAGATGCCTTGTTGTGGACGATCGGTCCCCAATTAGATTTTCTGAGGCTCAACGTTGAGCTGCTGTTGGGGTTAAATAATCTTATGCCATGTAATTTCTGCAAGGCTATTCTTAGACTGCAAAAGTAAAAATCCTGCAACCTATACTTCTGCTTTTAGAAATTCAGTGAATATCGACGGCATCATGAAAACCATGGTTGTTGCTCTCGCGGTGGTCGTCCTAGCGCTCCTGGGAAGTAAGTCTATCTAGAAATGTGCCTAAATAGGTTATATATTTATGTTCGACGTTAGCTAATTGAAGTCGTCATAGGAAAATTGTTACAAAAGAGGAAATAGCCCTATTTGGCAGAAAGACTGAAAAAGATTAATTTCTTTCTTTTGATTTTCATGGCCAGAGATTCATTTGACTACGAACTATTCTCGTCTGAATCAATGAATAGCGCGGTTCATTAGATAGGCTGTTTAGTGTAGGGTTTCTCAACCATAGGGCCGCGGCCCTGCGAAGGGCCGCGAGTGAGAGGTGTTGGGCCGCAAGAAATTTTCAGCACTTCGCCTTTGGGCCGCGAGGGTCGCGACCGGCTAAGATTCTTTTAATTTTTTTGTGTGTCATCGTTGCATTTCTGAATCACCATGCAGTTCAGTCCTTAAGAGAAGCAGTACATTTTTTTGTTGCCGGCAAAGTTTAAGCGTTCAAAAAAAAAAAGCTTTCTTTGTGGACCACAAGAACTCAGGAAAAGAGGACGGATATGCTCCCGCTACTCTCTGACATCCTGGAGACAGCACCTGAGGATTTAACTAGTGATTTGGTTTCTCATCACCTCTCACAACTTCCAGAGAAGTTTGAGAAGTACTTCCCTAGCGATCCCAGAGGAAACATGCGGATAGTGGATCCATTTTCTCGGCACATTGTCCCTATGTTTCTCGGCTATCAGACCTAGAATTCCGGCTTCTAGGTGTCTCAACTGACAGCACTTACAAGATACAGTGGGAAAAGTAGACTCATCGACTTTCTGGATTTGTCTCAAACGAGTTTCCATTTCTTGCTCTTAGGGCCGTAAAACAGCTACTCCTTTTCACAACTTCATACCTGTGGGAATCAGCCTTCTCAATTGTAGCCTCGACGAAGACAAAATCTAGAAATAGATTTAGAACAACACTTGAGGCCACTCTGAGACTGTGCTATTCACCTATTCCACCACAGCTGGGTCAGATCATGTCTAACAAGCAGGCTCAAGCGTCATACTAGTAAAAGAGAACTGCTTATCTTTTATTGCTGAAAGTGTTTTAAGAAGGGCTTTCTTGCGGACTTTAAAAAAAAGGACAGCTCAGTCATTGAAATTTCTGTAGATGTAAGCGCGTTTGCGTCAACAAAGCTCTCGTTCGCTTTGCACTGTTTTCATTTTGTTTGATCAAATCTTTTATGTGAAATTATTATTTACTGTTAATTTTGCGATGTTGCTTGCTATGAGTGTTAGAAGGTTTATAAATCATCACTTTTGTTTGTAAATCTCTCGAATTATCCTCTTTATTTGGTGATTTTTATCACATGCGGCATACCCTATTAACGGCGAGTTTTTGCAGTAAAAACAAGATCCATGATGATCTTGATGTGTATCTAACCATATAATATATTAGAAGGATGCTAGTACTCTCGACTGGCCGCGGGAGGAAAAGGTTGAAAAACCCTTAGTGGACAGTTTTGCCAACTATCGCACGTACGCACATATTCACATGTATACGCGCACACCTCACTGACAAAGCTGTAATTGCATTTATAGTTTTCCTGTTTTTATTTTTTCTGTTCAAGTTGAATTCGATTGAGTCTGGGATGACTTAGCTTTTCAAACTTTACTCCCAACCTAATGAAAACGAGATGTCTAAGATGGATTTTTCATATATGTGTCATATTCTTAATAGCAATCGTTTGTTGTTTGCATGCAAAGGTTGCCTACTTAGACTTTCGAGACAGACACTTCAAAGTATCATCCTTTTACCTGGTTGAACAATATTTGAATAATATTAGAAATTCGATATCGTATTCTTTCCAGTAAGCCAGGGCATTTTGCCACAATTTTTTTTAGTTCGGCTTCGCATCAACGCTGGGATCGTGATAATCAGAGTATTGTCTAATGTTATTAGATTCTGGCACATGTAGATTCTTGTCGCATGCCAAACCTGCAAAGTGCTGAGATTTTAAGCATATAAGTTCCGTGCACGCTATAAATATCTTCTCACTTAGAATACGCTCAGTTAAATTTGTAAGTTTGAGTTGGTCTTTGCACCTTTTAAGCAACGTCCATGGTGCGCTATCGTAAGAGGAGCAGCTGGGAATTTTTCTCTCGGTGAAAGATTGCTTTCGTGTGCGGCCAGTGACATTCTCATATTTCTTCCTTAGCAGACACGGCAGCCGGCGCTCCCATCGTTATAGGTTCCATTGACGGCGGGATTTTTGTAAACCCCAAGCCATCCGAGAGTTCAACGCAAGGAGGTAGGGTGTAATTTTTTTATCATATTCTGTCTAGACAGCAAGCGCAGCACACTGGATCGCTCAAGATGGATCTTCGTGACATGATCGGTGTCTCTAAAAGCGAGCGACGTCATTGCTGTTTCCGATCGCATGGCTTTGTCAACTAGAGAAGCTGTTTTTTTTTCTGGCGAAGGACTACATTTCCTTCCTACCCCAACTCATAAGCTTTTGCGTATATGGGCACCGAATACGTCATATATTTTTTTAATTGTTTTGTTTTGCGCATTTAGTCAGCAACGCTAGCATCCTCAGGATATCTCTGATGTGCGTAGTTCCTTCCACATGACGTATACAACACCTAAAAAGTGCTGACATTCTCTGCATAACAATTCCTTGCGCCCTTAGATTATCCTCTCATGGAGAATGCCCTAATTTAGAATACAATATCCTAAATTTTATTGCTTGAGTTTGTCTTTGTACCTTCAAGGTGCTGACTCTTTCTGCGTAAAATTTCCTTGCACCCTATGAATATCTTATCATTTAGAATACCCTCATTTAGAATACGCTCTGTTAAATTAGTACGTTTGAGTTAGCCTTTGTACCTTTTAAACAACGTCCATCGTACAATATCGTAAGAGGCGCTGCTAAGAATTTTTCTTTCGGTGAAAGATTGCTTTCGTGTGCGGGCAGTGACATTTTTACATTTCTTCCTTAGCAGGCAAGGTGCAAGGTTCTCCCTTCACCACGCCTAATGTTTTGCCGGAAACTTTCATGCAGACGCCAACCAAGCTGCAACCTGGTAGAATGTGTAAATTCACGTAAGTTGTAATTGTGTTTACTCATGTTCTGTCATGACTGCAAGCAATGGTGCGTCGCGCGAAATGTATCTTCATGACAGGACACATACCTCCAGAAGCGAGCGCGTATCGTTTTTCCTCCCAATCACATGGCTTTATCAACCATGGCATTCTCTGGTGAAAGGCTAAAATTGTTCGTGTCCTTCTTTTTCCCCTCCCTTCAACATGTCGTCCCTTCGATAAGCCTTGGACGCTTTGCAGGATTGTCATGTACTTAATTCATGCTTTAATAATGATTTTAATAACTGTTTCGATAAAGTGCTTCGACATGATGATTTCTTATTATGATAAGGTTTTAACTAGGCAATATCTATATTTCTGAATCCTTCAGGAGGAATAATGTTTAAGATTATAGTTTTTTTTTGGATCCCCCTACCTACAAGTGACGTAACCTCGGATTTTATGTCAGAACTTCGCAAAAAATGTGCCGGGCATTACCAGATTGAAAAGAATAAATGCAAAAACAAATAAATGTTGCATTGGTACCGATTTCAATTGATCATCAAGGATGGTAAGATTTAGAAATCATTTTCGCGCAATCAGCCATGCAAATTCCAGTCGTAAATTCCAGTCGGCAAGCCCTGCTTTGAGCAAACATTTACAATCGAAGACCTTTTGGGATGGAGAAGCTATGTACTTAACAATGTATGTATATATATATATATATATATATATGTATATATATATATATATATATATATATATATATATATCTATCACATACTATCTACTTCTGATTACCGATATTTTGTTGTAACTAATGTTTGTGTTGATGTTTTCAGGTGGTAGACAGTATCCGATGTTTGGGCGCATCGAATAGGATTGAATGAAAAGCGTCCCAAACAGACGAGACCCATTTTCTTGAGGAGCGCACTCAAATGGAATTTTGGTTGTCATAGGCGAAGAATTGTAATGGTCTAAGCACGTGTTACATTTGTTTGTTTGTCATCTTATGCAATTTGTTTATTAACATGGTTTACTAAACATTCCCGAGGATTAGAATTTGTTTTCATTGAATTCTTGGCAAGGCTCCCTTTCACTCAGCCTTCATATGGAATTCGCAGGTAACGTTTATTAAATCCACTATGAACTAAACATGGCTTTTTCGGGTCTGCTTATTCTTTTGCTATCTGTGGCATGGCGCGCCTTGACATGCCCACAGTTCTGTCAGTGTGTGCCGCTTGAATTGCAAATCGCCTGTACGGTTTCAATTACTGATTTCATTAGCCTTTCTAAAAGATTACGTGTACGTTCTCTTTTTTGTAGCACCATGTTTTTTTTATCCGCTTTGAAATATCGTTTTGTAAATTTGTCTCGGCTTCAGTCCTTGTGCCCGAAGAAGATCTGTTTGGGGATGCGAGAGTCCGGCATTCGGATGACATGGCCAACCCAGCGAAGCTGCGACTGAATTAGCATGGATTCTATGCCAGAAATGCAGCAGGTAGATAACACTTGAGCGTTGGAGATGCGGTC
>QQSS02178651.1:0-30451 GCA_003687565.2 Craspedacusta sowerbii
CATACATACATACATACATACATACATACATACATACATACATACATACATACATACATACATACATACATACATTAATTTTTGCATGCATGCGTACAGACATGCATGCATGCTTCCATAAATGCATACATTCATACATGCCTATCCCTATTTACATTCATACTTAGTACATATGCTTCACTTACCAAATACTGCGCCAAGGGCTAAGATGATCTAGATGAAATGAAAATCAAAATTGTTTATTTTAATTGTATATAAATTGGTTATTTTAACAGTAATTAAAATTTTTTAAGCACACATATGAACAATTATTCACTGTGTAGATGGTAGGGAAGAAGAAAAGGTTTTTTAACTGTTGCTGTAAAGCTTCGTGGGGGGTCCTCAGCACCTTTTCTAATTTAGAAAGGAAGGAACAGCTGTAGATGGCCAGAGATTTCGGAACTTGTTGTAAAAGCAAGGTGAGTTTGAATATAAAAAATCACCAACATCAAAATCATCAATGATCTGAAGTATGAAATATATGAACTGTGCAAGATCTGTTCTGTTATTCTGCGTATTCTGGTAAGCCTGACCTTACCGAAGGGAGAGGCGACCTCATTACAAAATGGCTTGTGCTAAAAAGTTTGGCTTTCTCGCACTCACTGCGACTTTGGCATTAGACATGATTGGAAGATTTAAACATGTTGGAACACTGCAAGAAGCTTTAGCACAAGTTGAGTAGGACCTTTTAGTTTGCTGATTTATTACTGATATTTAGCAACTAGTGTACGGTTGATGACTCCTTTTAAATACCTTCTTTCTTTTCCATTTTGTCTTGGCCGAGTCTATTTTTATCACTTTAGAAGAAACCTTAGCAAAATTTGGGATGGATCGTTAAGAGACTCATTTATTACTGGGGCTTAGTTCTTAATGAACATTTAATGAGTGGCTTTTATTATCCTTTCTTGTCCTCTCTGGTCTTGGCGGAGTCTGTTTTTATCTAATTACAATTCGTTGTTATATGCGTGGTTGCTATGCAACTTTTGAGATAACAGTGCCCGACGAATTTTGAAGTGGTCGAATATATTGGACCGAATGTTTATCTTACTATCATAGTTTTTGTTGTGCAGTTTCGCTTCGGCTTCCGAGCAAAAGTTGTCGCTACGCAGCGCTACTTTGCCATTCCATCCATTTATCATCCAACAGATTTTACCCAGTCATTATTGAACGAAAATCTTTCATTGACTTGCCCTTACTTATTAGTTAATCACGTAGAAATTTCACTTATTTCCTGTAAATATAATTTAAAACGATCGACTAACGCGAATCATGCATATATTTCATTCCATATCAGTTAAGACAGTTAAGACAGGTGTAATCTTGGGCAGCCACTATTTTTTCGATGCCAGACGCTTGAATATTAACTCCACTAAAGAACTTTCTGGTGGCATGTTTACCGTTAGCATACCAATATTTGATCATTATCATTTTATTATAGCCGTTCGCAACATCACCTGACTGCATCTAGTTAGATACAATCTCATGTTTCTCGATTCCAGTATAAAGTGGAAAACGAGAATCATGTCATATTTTTCCATGAAATCTAAATACATTTACTTTCGACAGCCAAATAAATTGTAGCAATACCCTCAACTGCTTTGTGCGCTTTCGAAATCGTCGAAAAACATTTAACTCGTTATACAAACTGTATTAACCATTGAAGGCTTTCTTAGTACGACGCGAGTTAGAATGGCACCATTATAAAGAGCCGAAATTTTATTTGCAAGATGATGGCGATCCTACCATTAGGTTGTTTGATGCGACATCCCAGCGCTTACCTGAAGAGTCTAGCTATTGTTTAAACAAATAGGACGCTTTTATGTCACAACAGGGAAAACTTTTTCTCTCATGCAACAAGGCAGAATCAGTTATGGGTTTCTAAGAGAGCCTATGCTCAAAGTTCTTGTAGAAGTGGAATGTAGTAACCGTATGGACGTGAGCCTAGCTTCAGGTGGATTCACACCACGAATACACATGGTAAACATTTCTACTTGCGCGCAACTTAAGGCTTCCTTTTCAATGCTCTCGCAGGTAATGCAACTTTATTGTATTGCAAATTACATTAGGGTCTGAAAGTCTCTACCCAAAATTTCCGAACGAAAGTTGAATTGCAAATCTAGAAGTGTCCTGCAACACATGGTTCATTAACGCAAGTAGGCTGAGAGCACTCGGAACTAAGCAAGCGTGAAGCTACGCAGAAGTTACAAGGGAAGCATGAAACCAGATCTTCATGAAATATGAAACTAAATCTTTTTCTCCCACCTTCCAGACTAGATCCATCGGGAACGCAAACAGCTTGCATTCGACATGAATCCAACTTTGCAGCAGAAGTGCAACTGAAGCAAAAGGCAGAAGAAACGAGAAAGGCTTTTGAGTAGATTCAAGGCTGAATGCATTAACAAATAGAAAAGTCTCAGAAGAACCTAATAAATAAGTGACGATGTCTCGTATTGGTGAGCAGTCAGATGGAACCAGTCAATGGCAGCTTCAGCTATTCTGAATTCAACAACCGGCAATATATCACTCCATTTTACGAAACTGAATGTCAGCTGTTTAAGTAAGTGCACATAAGCTATGCCCGATCTTAAAATTCGGCAATAATACATTTCTCGCGAATGCAGAACTTTTGTTCTGTCATTGGTCGAGTCAATCAAACGAAAAAGTTCATCCTTTACCTAATTAAAAATGTGAATGTGACATGGTGCGGTAACAATAAAAAGACTAACACAGGAATAACCTTACAAGGAAAAGTGTGACTGCGCAGAGGAAATCTAAGCAAATCAGTAAACTAGAACTTAACGTTCGTAACCCCAGGATAGTTCTCGAGGATAACTTAAATTACAAGAGTCTTTAAAGGAATATCACGTAAAATGTTACCCCCATCACAAAGAACCGTCAACTTACCGCATTTTCTTTACCATTTATTTAGTCATTTTGTTTAAGTGTTTTCACATTATTGTATCTCGTATCACGATCCGCATGTGCATTTCGAAGCGCTAATATCAGAAACATTTTGAGCTAATTAAAACGATTTATGCTAGGCTAGCTTGGCCGAGAACCTCAAACAGATGATGCCCAGGTTCGTGAACACATGGAAAACAATTACGTCACGTATTATCTCAGGTTTGCATAGGAATCGAATCCGGCTCGTTGGAGTGGGAAACTGCACTCTTACCACCAGAAAGAATACCCCGGCACTTTCAAGTTTCTTCTTGTTTCCTGGTGTGTATCAGTGCGGGTGGTGGCTGTACTGTCATTACATTTCAGAGGTCCCCAGATGCTTTACTGAACGTGCGAAACGTTTAGTCTCGGACCTAAAATTTACCTGACTCGTACATCAACCATTTAGAAAACTTCTTTCATGCCATACCCCAACTTACTTCTTCTTTTAAAATTTCTTTTTACATCTGCTCACGTTGATCAAATACAATTTTATCACTTCCTGCAAAGCTTCTTTTGGCGGTAACTAGATAACTTAACTGTATATATTTTCCGCAGACGTGCTACAAGGTTCGTTTTACTATCATGTAATATATATAAAAGTATGTAAGGGTGTCTCAGCAGAAAATTTCTTTTTGGAAATTCGAAGTGCGGAAATTAGGAATCCTCATCAAAGTATATGAAAAGGTTAAAGTGAAAATTTAGGTCTTTAGGTAGACTCCATGTTGGAGAACGTCATTTCAGTTTTTTCCAAATATAGTGAAATTTGCCTTGCGGAATGAATAGTTCGACTTTTTTCGCGGTACTTTTGACTTCGGTCGATAGTCATGGAAACCCAAAAGCAATGAGCAAGAACATGTTAACTGTGGAAATATGCATGGAAATTATCAACTTTACAATAACTTTATTTATTAATGTAACAAACTCGAAAACGGGATGCACTCGCTTGTTCCTTCCCTTTGAGGCCTCCATGCTCTTGGTTTAACGAACGCGTAAGACTGCGATTGGTGTTTACGCAAAGCCATTGGTACAGGTCACTTCTGATTTTTCCCTAGAGAGTATTCTGAAGCCTTTCATCATCATTTGTTTTTCCAATGCAGCTTTGGAAGAGTTTAATGTAACGCTAAGTTGTGTCGTTGACCAGTGATAGATTCATTCACAATTTAGAAGTATACTTTAGTCCTTATTCATCTGGAGCTCAAGAGCCATCCCGGAAGCTCTCAGGTATATATTTGCACTGTTCACACATGAGGAATATAAGCAACTTTTACAAATATCTCAATAGTCGTCATCCATGTATGAAGTTTAGTGTGGAAAGCGAGTCTGCAGAAAGTTTACCATGCCTAGACGTCAACATTATTCGGCAGGGTAAAGGTCTCATTACACCGTTTTTTCGCACGTCGACATTCATTAGGGTGTATACGAACTATCGAACTATCCCAGACATATATAAACGCAACCTTATTCTTACACTGCTTCATAGATCATATAGCATTTGCTTTAGTTGGGAGTCCCTACATGACGAAGTTAGTCAAATTAAATCCTATCTTCGCTGCAACTCGTTTCCAGCCACGGTCATTCATGACATGGTAAGAACGTTTTTTGATAAGATCCACAGAAAAAGTATCAAAGACAATCTTGTTCAGAAGCAACGGCGCATTGAAATTGTTTTACCTTACTTAGTGGCGCTCTCATGCCGAATTATGCAGCATCTAAAAAAAATTCACAAGAAACATTTAGCTGACTTCGATTTGCTATTATCTTTAAAACTTCTTGCAGATGAGTTCCTTTACGTTCAAAGATAAATTGTCACCACATCTTGTGTCTGGTGTTGTCTACAAGTATACGTGTAGTAGATGAAATTCTACATACATTGGTAAAACCAAACGACACATATAGAAAAGATTCTGCGAACATCAGGTGAGGTCACCACTGAATGGTAAAATCATACATAGTCACTGCTCTACTTCTGCCAGAGAACGCATGCAGTCTTGTAACACTATTGTAGAATTTTCAGATTTTATATTCTCAGTAGGGATGATAATAGCAAGGTCTCAAGAATCAAGGAAAGCCTTTTCATTTAACGTGAACATAAAATCATCCAGAAACTTAATTACAATAACATTACTAACTGGGAAGGAGGACTTCTCTTAGGGAAGCTATTATGAGTTGAAGAGCTTATTTCCCCTCCCCCAGTCCTACCTGTACCATCTCTTGCAACATGTGCCATCTCTTGCGACGACATTAAGGACAAAACCGCTTTTTGCTCGAATTCATGGCATTTTACACATTGCGTACCACCTTATTAACTGCCACCCACCTACCACCTGATTTTAGGGAGGGTTTCAATACTAGACGTTAGTGCTGAAGAGCTAAGCAGAATTCTCTTGTACGCTCAAGAGCGAAATAGCTTTATCAATAGGAAAATTCTTTTTGCGACAATCAAGTTTATTTTAGATACAAAGAAGTTCTCGTTGTATGTTTAGCCAAGCTTTTGTGAACAACCGGCGTTTCTATTAAGCTTGATAAGCTTGCATCTCCTGCGTGGAGTTGCATTTTCTTTGTATCCTGCTCGCAACGGGTGGTCTCCCCTTTAATGAGTTGGTAGATTCTTATTTTCCATTTTAGTGGTGGCGATTCCTATTTTATTTCTTATAGACGTTTTATTGCGGATGTTACATTATAAACGCATAAAAAACGTACCCACCGGTAAAGAACAGACAAATAATCCGCCTAGCCGAATGCGCATGCCATTACGAAGCATTGCTTTTAAATTGTATTGATATCTATGTTTGTATAAATTAGTTGATTTGGTATAGTTGGACCAACAAATATGAATTTTCTTCGGTTTTTAAAGGGTAGATGCTTTGGAACGTGAAGCTTATCTTGTTTTGCAAAACCGTAAAAAACGCTCACGAGGAAATGATTCCGCATAGACTTTCTGCATGAATAAGATAGCTAAATGGATCATAACCAACCACGCATTGGCATATATTGGAGTCTCTACATGCCGTTCATATCCTTAAAATTAAAAATCCTATCGCATTGCTAAGTAATCAAATCTCTTTGACTAGCTCTGTGCGAATGGACTGACTTTGGATTCTAAGAAAACGGAGCTAATTTTATGCACTCCAACAAAAAGGAAGGCTGAATTTAGGCTTGGAATTTTCCAAAAGGATATCAAAGGAATGGTCGAAGTAAATCAAACGACGTCGAGGTGCTTTCAAAAAAGCGAGTAACACACACATACAAACCTGTATTACAGCCTGTTCCAATGAAATCTGTCTTATGGCTACCTTACATGCGTTTTGTTAGCAAGGCTGATCTTAAAAGGCTACACAGATTTAAACCAGGAACAATAAGGGTAATCGCATCATCCGAATTATTTTGGCTTCTAGGAAGTTGTTTGCGAGAGCGCTCAAACTTTTCGACTTAATAGAGTACAATAGACTCTTTCTTATTTCAAATGGAAGACCATTGAGTTACCGCCATCTTTAACATTACATTCTCTGCAGTAAGGGTGTTCAAATGGCGGTGAGGCAACTTCTGTTATGCTGAAAAAGTTTTTGTGAGACGCCAAAGAAGAAATACGTAACCTTTCTAAAAATCTATGTAAAAGCAGGAAATTTACTATTTTTCGGTGTATAAATCCAATGAGTGAGTATGAGAGGATCAATGAGCTGAGGATGACAGGATCAAATTTGTTCCGCACAAAAATCTTTTTATGCCCCACATTTGGACTCGTTGATGCAAAAGTATCCTGAATGCAGGACAATGAATGCCCGAGCTTACAAATAGTGATTTCCTAGCACGTAGACGAATATCGAACGGAAAAGCGAAAGCCCTGTGTTCGAGTCAGCCATGTTTGCAATCCGCTAATTACAACTCCGCGCATGCTCTTTTCACGGGGTTCTGCTTCACATTCGCGCGCTCTGTTTAATTCGAAGTTTTCCCTCCGTGCGCCTTCTTTTCGCACCGTAGATAATCTGGAAAGGGTAGCTTCAGGTACGCACTTGTAATTTTGCCGTTTGAGCAATTCTATATCAAGAAAATAGGTTAGTTTACTTAAGAGTCTGCCAGAAGTTCAATTCGCTTGTGTTTATCGTAAAATATCTCCCTCGTATCTGTATTAGGCCTGATTGGGTTCTTTAGTGATACACACCGCCGCAACACTTCGTAATCTACCTATTCAAGTTTCAATGTCCTACGGCATGAAGTATCTTACCTACCGTTTCATGTTTCGAGAAACAATGTGTATAAGTGCCTAATAAGTGGTACATAATTGTAGCATATTGGTGGAACTCAGCTATATACAATACATCTGCCATGTCTCTCCTCTTTCCTATTACTTAGCTCACTGCTTGGAAACTTAAGATTGTTTACTCTAGGTTTCTAGCGCTAAAGCGTATTCAGAAAGACAGCTGCAGATTTTAAAAAAGTTGCTACTGACAGTTTTTTGCCTTCCCTACCAAGTTCAGCGTTGTGTAATTTTATTTTAGGTAGCCGAATTTTTATTTATTCACATGCTAGTCTAATCTTTGTTTCCTTTGTTAAGAAATCTTTTAGCAGATTTTAATTTCTCAAGTTTATAGAGCTAAGTAGCCAGTAATGGGAAAGGATAAGAATTCTGAGATTGGTGTTGAAGAATTAGTTGGCAGCTTTCCAGAGAAAGATGACATGGATGAAGAAGAAGAGGAGTATGTAGTGGAAAAAGTGATAAATAAAAGAATTACAAAAAGTGGAGCAGTGGAATATTTTTTGAAATGGAAAGGATTCTCATCAGATGATAATACATGGGAACCTGCAGCTAATCTTAACTGCCCTGATCTTATTGAAGAGTATGAAAACAAAATTAAAGAGAAAAAAGAGAGAAAAGCAGGGGTCACCTTAAGTGCTCCAAAGTCAAACAAAGTGGATTCCCAGGAGAATGGTGTTGAAAGTGAGGGTAAGAAAAAGCAGGCCAAGCGGAAATCTGAAGATGAGAGGTATTTAGTAATGCAATTTACCAATCATATCTTGCCCTATTTTTTTCATTTAGGCAACTTTTTATGCAAGTTTGCAGTTGTGAGTTGCAAACTTGTTGATGTCAGCTACCTTGGAGATGCTATGAGTTCACCGCTTTTGGATTATATTGGGTTACATTAAGGTTTATCAGTTTTGTTTTCCTGGTAAGAATGGAACTCAAATTCCGTCATGAGCAAGAACCACATTTTCATTTTGTCTGAAACCATCTGCTTAAGTTGTTATTAAGGTTCATTGAAAGTCATGCTTATATTATATACTTGTATTATATACTATGTTATACTTAACTTAAGCATTAGCATATCTCTGCCGGTCAAGCTGTGTCTAAGTTTGACTTGGGCTTGCACTGCATGATTCCCTAAGCTCCAGCACACGGAACTGCACCAGGAGCTGTTCGACCGTTGTCTTGCTGATTGTTTTGAATCCTACATCGCTGGGCAATATTAGACTCTCGACTATCTGCCACAGTTTGTAGTCTCTTTCAAGGAAAGCATGATTAAAAATAATTATGTTTCACAAGTATAATGCAAATCTTTTGTAGCAATGTATAAAATAAAATATGCCAAGCTGACCTAAAATCTGTTGCTGCTCTAACTATGAAGTATATTCGTGAATTCATATGTGAAAACTCGAAATTATAAATCTGAAATTACAAGACCTTGCCAGGGCATTCTTTGCTTTGCTACGTCTTTGTGAGAAACGAAGTAAGGTTATCTTCTTTGGTGTTATTATGAAAATTTGGAAGTTTTTGTTACTCGAAAGTTTGGTATCAGTTACAGTCTGTTGGTTTTGTTACAAGACAATACCATCAGTGCGGTTTTTGATTCATATTAGATTTGACATATATCAGAGCTATAGCGATAAAAGATATCTATTTTATCTCATATTGAATTTAAAGTGTCATCCCAAGTTCTGCTTCAAGTCTTTTAAGGGAGTACAATGGAATCCGTTTGCAAATTTATACTTTGTGCTCCAAGAAAGTTATGTTAATTAGAGTTTCCCATATTTTCTGTGATGGTGTTTCAGCACCCCTAAAAAAAAGAAGACCAAATCTGAAAAGAAAATAACTGGTTTCGACCGCGGTCTAGAAGCTGAGGAAATCATGGGCGCTACTGAGACATCTGGAGAAGTTCATTTTCTTATAAAGTGGTGAGTTGATATTTAGCTTCACTGCTTTTCAGTGAATTTAGCATTTTCACTTATGTTAACATTTCCGTGTGTCTGACTAAGCAATAAGTTAGCAGTTTGTATTGGCAAATAAGGAACCTTTAACAGAAAGACAGCATTTTATAGGGCTTGTTTTGACAAACGCTTTTTCACCATCAAGTGAGTTAACAATTTCAAGTTCTGCTTTGTCTTTCAGAAAGAGACTGTATGTATCACATGTTTCCTTATTTACGTCTTCAGTAGTTGTTTGGTGGTGTTGGCTAAGTGCGTTCCGGGCATGTAATATCGGTTGTCATTAGGTAGTCTGTTTAATATTTGTCCTTGTACTGATTGTATTGTCACAAGAAAGGTTGCGAGGAAGTGTCTTCAAGCTTGTGTTTTGTGTTAACAGGACTTGGTCTAGGTAACCTGAAGAATAGCCGAATTCTGACATTCGCTTATGTTATTTCGAATTTTAGTTAAAGATTGTTATTGTAAAAAGTGTCGAGCGAGCCACCATTTTCAGTGTGGTCACCCTGTCTTGTCTTAATTTTGCTTAGTTTAAACACTGCCCCGGAAAAACCTTAGACCACCTTATTAGGAGGGCTTCTCTTGGCAATCCAGAATCATTTTAAGGCGTATTTGTGTTTGCTGTCTTTGGTCGCTAGTGGTGCGTGTAATTCGTTACAAACACTTACTGTTTTGCACTGTTTTTTATTACGAACCTATTGTCGGGTTTTAATGACTGTTACCGTGTTTTTGTGCATATATAGATAGATAGATAGATAGATAATTATTGCATCTCCGCATTCACAGGAAAGGTTTTAGCGATGCCGAGCTGGTGCCATCAAAGATTACTAATGTTAAGATTCCACAAATGGTTATAGCTTTTTATGAGGCGAGATTGACGTGGTCAACAAGTAAGTCATAATCTTCATCTTTTCTTAACACTTGTAGTTCAAGCGGGCAATATTTGTTGATTGTTACCATGTGTTACATTTCCTAAATATATCTCTCTATATTTGTGTCTGGACGCAGTTAGCCGTACCTGAACCTCAATGTGTGGATTGGGCGCACATGCCGAGGACTTACAGTGTATGATGGACCCAGAAGTATCCCCCAGCGCGCAGTCGTGGATCGTCAGTTACAGCAAGTGCATACGGTCGTCGTTTGTTGGGCCAGTTCATTCGAGCCAGGCTTCTTGTCCAAAAGAGCACTGAACTGAGTTTTATCTAGAATTATGCAACTTTAATTATCCTTTTGGAACTTTATTGACTTTGGGCAGCTTCTACGGCCGGTCACAGCGACACAAACTATGTTACTGTTGTTGCTATATTTGTGCTCGCACTTTTTCGAGTATTTTTATTTTTAGACAAAAGTTCTGATGAACAAGATGTAGACGCGGAAACGGATAATAAAAGCCCCCCTGAAGAAGAGAAGTTAGAAGTCACGACAAACTCATAGCGATAACTCCTAAGCCCTGCAATAGTTCACGTTTCAGCTTCAGGGATCGATTATAACTTTGAATAAAACAGTAGCCAGAAAGTAAGGCATGATGAAACTGATGGCAAGTTTTCTCCCCCGCGAGCATGCCTCCTTTAAGGATGGAAAGAAATGTTCCTGTGATCCAATTGCTATGGTGGGGATCATGAGCTGAACCGCATGCTTTCTGAAGCATTTGTTTACTGTAGCACACCGCAGCTTTTCTTTGTTCTTTATACTAACCTGGCGAGGTGCATAGCTCTTGTTATATTTATGTAGATGTGATGTTCCGTCATTTTTGGGTCTTGTTTACTACGTCGACTAGTGGCTCTGTGAGGTCACTTTTCTGTAACTGCAATGCGATAGCATGGTTATATCGGGACGATAGCGTTTGTCACTTTTATAAACCATCGAGAAAAAAAAATAGCTTGGGCTAGACCTTGGTACCACTTCTGTTAAAAACGGCTCCAGGCTGGTGTTTTGAAAGGTTTATGTTTCGAATTTATTTCCGTTACAGATTTTTGATCCATCACTGGGCCTTGCAGGTGTTAGTTTATTTTCAGAGTTGTAAATATACTCTTACTTTTTATTAAATTTGGTTGATGTTTTGTTTCATTGATCTTGATGGCGTTTCCCATAGCTTGTCAATCGGTTGACGCTGCGGATGGTGCTATAACTTTTTGCAAGCTAGACTATTAGACGTAGAGCTCACTATTAGTTTGTGCAGTAGTGTTCATGATTTCACCCATCTCTTGATATGGATTTCGTAATTGATATAAAGATGCACTCTAACTTTATTCCTGATTTTGAGATGAGGCAGATTATTGCAAAACTAGGAAGGTACACAAATTTGCATGGTATGATCTGATATAATATGTCGCTAGCCACCAGCATTTATTGACGGGCGATTGTCGTCTTTATGTAGTTATGTCATTCCACTAAGCGTCATGAGCATTTAAGTCATTATGGGCAACTTCTGAATCTCATCCAGTCTGTGACAAATGTATCTTGCAAATAGGAATTGAGGAAGCACCACAGGCAGATAGTAATGTAAGCAGATACGAGAAGTCCTAGCGTTTTCCATTACGAATTTAGCCAACGTGCCGATTGAGCTTAGATCTCGTATTTTAATGAATCTCTAATTTTAGACTCAGATCGTTGGATTTGGGGTCCCATCTACTAATATACCACCGCCGCCCAGGGCTATGTAGTTATCTTTTTGTATTCATAAAGTTTCAGGATTTTTCGGCCGTTCTCGTGCTTCCTTCTTGTTTCTTTCATTTAAAGCTCAAAAGAATGAAAGGTAAGTTCGAGGACAATGACAAAGGTTTCGCTGTGTGTCTTCTATCGTGCCTTTTGGCGGTGTCTACGTCAGCCCTGATACGTCTGGAGGCTAAAAGCGTGTTGCACTGACGCGAAAGTATCCCGCGTTCTCGTGATCTTCGCTATGCCACGTTGCCTAAACCTGAATCTCCCGGATGATACTAGAAATCATTTTCGTTTCAAACCTTACGTTGGCCAAGTTCTATCGCTTGTTCTTGGTCACTTTCCTTTGTGTACCCACCATTATGACGATGAAATGAGAAGCACAGTTTGGCTACATATGAGTGTCCGTACTATTAATCCGTATGTCATGTCGGAATCCGACTCCTTCGACGTAGCATTGATGTCAAGTGGATAGATAACCTACAAAATCCAAGCCTTGCTGTCCCACAATGTGGCTTCATTGTTATTATTATTATTTTAATTTTTTTTTTTCGTCGAGCTTGCGAGGCGTGCGGACGCATGCTGTCGAGCTCTATATTTGTTTTAAGAAAAACACATTGACGCAATGTTTCAGAGTCGAAATTACTTAGGAATAGTTACTTTGGAGCGTAAAAATCGCCTGGAAATATGAATCGTTGCAGACTTACGGTTTTACTGTTGATATATGTGGCGTGCAGTTTCCGCAAAAGAAAGTTCTCTTGCCTAAACCGGCATGCTTGGAGATGCAAAGCCAACCTAGGAGGGCAGCAACCCCCTATTAAAATGGGTTCGGAAGCCAATGTTTTGTCAACGTTACAAGCAGCAAAATCAATTATCTGTAATAGCGGGAAAAAATTTGTAAAGGTCTGCGCGGATTGAAAGCTTTTCAGCGTTCGTGCAAAACATTAACAAGACCAGCTCATCGAAAGTTGCCCAAATGGCTTTCGTATTGACACTGCGGAACCTGCGGTTTGTGCAACGGCTTCCGAATGCCTTGTGAAAGAATCCGCGTGCTTGAATAAGGGGGTAATGTTACCAACCACGCCGGATGAGTGGGACGTGGCCAACAAGTACCTTAACGCAACCAGTTTAATAAGTTCTATAAACGGCGAAAACATCGACGATAAACTCAACAACTTCAACAACACAATATACAACTACTTTGCTACCACTTTTGGTACCAGAGAAGACAACTCGAGTTGCCAAAATCAACTTCGAGAGAAGTACGGTCCATATAGCAAAAAGCAAGTGTAGGCGGAGCTTAAGAAGGTTAAAGCCGAACTCATGGAGTATACGGCAATGCGTTACTGTGCAATGCTTCTGCGTGAGCAGATCAGTGGAAAAAGCTCAAAGTAGGATTCCTCGAACTTCGACCACGATAAGGAGATCACGAAAGCTTCTGGTATTACTGCAAAAAATTCTTATAGAACAGCAAGACAGTAGCACCGACATTTTGTAAACAAGTAAGTGAGTTATTCTTTCTAAAAGCCTTCGGCAAGAGTGGTACCTAAAGCAGCTTTGCGGTTCCACCTTGGATGCCTGTACTTCAGAATCCACACAAAAACTTCCATCTGAAACCACCTACTTGTAAAGAAATATGCAAAATTGTTGACAGGATGAAATCGTCCGGTTCACCATGCCCCTTGGACCAAATATCAGTTATTGTTTTCAAACGTTGCCCGTACCTACGCAGTTACGTCACTGCTATCTACGCCGCAGTCTGCTCCTCAAAGCGTATACCAACACCATGGCTTGAAGCCGTAACAGTTCTTCTTCATAAGCATGGGAACGACTCGAGTCCGGAAAACTTTCGACAAATAACCCTCGAAACCGTTATCCTGAAATACTCACGTCACATCTTCGTAAATGTACTCTTTCTTGATAGAAAACCATTACACCGAGAGCAACGTTCAATAAGGGTTCATTCCAGGAATGAGCGGAACTTTTGAACATATCGCATCCATGTCACGCATAATCAACCATGCACGACTAAAGCAGAGAAATGTCGTCATCACTCTGCTGGATCTTAAAAACGCATTTGGGGAAGTGCAACACCGGCTAATCGACTCCATACTTGAATACCATCATATACCTAATGAAATTGGATCGACAATTCGCAATCTTTAGTCAGATTTCGGAACTGTGGTTGCAACGAACTCGTATGTAACGGACTTCATTCCGGTTCGTAAAGGTGTCTGACAGAGTGATTGCCTCGGCCCCCTGATATATAATATGACAATTCACACTTTCATCAAGTATATAACATCTCCACCCTTCAAGAATTTGGACTTAACTTCGCGAACTTGCTCTCGTGGCGACACTGGTATCAATTCGCAGATGACGAAGCAGCAGTGAGTTCTAGCGAGTCGAAGAATGCGTTTCTTTTGAATACCTTGTCTCGATGGTGTGCCTGGAGCGGTATGGTAGTTCGAGCCGATAAATGTTACACCTTCGGAATTCACAGGCAGGGAAGCTCTTGTAAGCAATTCCAACCAAATGTTTTCATAAACAACGAAAGAGTGAAACTAATGATCAGTGGAGAATCGTTTGTCTACCTTGACCGACATTCGGCTTCCTTTATGTCAGTCACCATTCATAAGCAAAAGTTAGTTGATTCCATCACTACACTAATGGGCTGTGTAAGCAGTCTTCCTCTGCATCCACGATTCAAGCTCCTGCTTTATCAACGAGTACTAGTCCTTGCAAAAATCAGTTGGGACTTAACGGTTTCTGATGTTTCTGAAAAATGGGTCAAGAAGATTCTTGACGGCAAAGCAAGGAACTTCATTCGGCTGTCGCTAGACATGCCAATTAACTGCACCCTAGATACAGCCACTCTTGTCCGAGATAAATACGGATTGAATGTTTGCTTAGTTTTACCACGATTTTTGCACTGTCAAGTGAAATATCGTCAGCGCCTGAAGTCATCGAAGAACCCCAACGTAGTATCTATATACTTCAGCACAAGTAATGGGAAAAACATCCGCCTTGATTGCTACACATCAGTAAAAGTCGCAATAAAAGATATTCGCAAGACGTCAGAAGACCGAATTCTTACAAAGCTTACAGCCTTATCGCTAGTTGTCAAATCTGGAAATATGGAATCAAGGTCTCCCGACGGGTGCAAGATGCTGGTCTTCAGTCTGCGAGAAGATGCCGCGTTCTATATACAAGTTCGCAATACGGTATCTAAGCAACAGTTTGCCGGACCGTAGCAACACCTGCAACGAAGCACTCCTAAGGGGGAGGCGCTCCTAATCCAAACTGCCTCCTCTGCCTCACACCCCAAACACTGACTCGGTTCTCCTTAACCTGAGCAAAGCAGTGGCTACTGTTCCAAACGTGACCGTACACAGTGATCTAAAGGACAGCGATATATTCATGTCACCATGTGCAGTGAGTGGTGAACCTTAGACCAGGCTTGATTGTAATAAAAGATCCGATAAGTTTGTGATGGAATTAACAATCGGGTTTGAGACTAACATGTCCAAGAATGCCGTCAGAAATCAGATCCACTTCGAGGAGCTACTTGAAACAATAAACCCGGATGGCAAGGTGAGATTCTTAAACCTCTCGATGGGTGCTAGCGGAGCGATCAGCAAACAATCAAGTCCGATTCAAGAATGGCTGCAAGAAATCGGCTTGAAAGAAAGAGAAGTTATGTACACGATAAAAAAGATCATCAATGTATGCTTGCGTGATACCAAAACTCTTGTGCTGGCACTGCTGCCTCGAACTAAATGATTTTATTCCGACGCGGCAGAGGTGCGACGTTTGAACCACGGTTGTCAGTAAAGCAAGAAAGCTCCCCCCCCCCCCCCAACTTACTGCTTTTGGATAAGCACCATTTCGGCCTTTTTGAGCCTCTTGCAAGAAACTGCATTTTAGCATATACGGAATTACTGCAACCAGATATGATGGGTCAAAAGAACCAAAGTATTGACATGTAACTGCGTAAGAAAATTTGTTTTGTTAGAACTTTTGGTAAGGGTCTAGTTTTACTGTTTGCCGGATTCGCAAATTGAGATTTGTAGTTATTGCATTATATTCTACAATATAATTCTGCTTTTTGCTTTTTGTTCCAGTAGCAGTACACTTACTGAGGTGAAGTATAGTTAAGGCTCGAATTTTTCGAACCTTTTATGCCAGTGTTGGATATAGTGTTGGATATCTTAATGAATAAAATTTTTAAAGACTTTAAGATATATTTAAGAAATAGTTTATATATTTTTGTCTCACAACGTTTTGATATGTCTGATTCAGTTATTAAGTTATGGTATGAAGCTGTGGTCTTTCACTAAAAAGGTAAGGCGCATTGACCCTTTGCTTGACGTTTGTCTGATCATATTATTTAGGTACAGGACTAGTGTATGCTGATCATTGGAATATCTTCCAGAATGATTCATGTCAGAAATAAGGTCTTCAACTTTCTTTGCATGAGGCGCTTGTTAGTTGCGCTTAACATGTTTTACATGGTGAGGGCTAGTTTATTTATTCGACTATTCTTAATTCCGTTACGTAGAATCTGTTTTAAACTTGGGCATTCTGGTACATTTTTTTTTATTGCCTGGTTTGCAATAAACGAAGTATGCATCACTCCTAAAGCTTTATGTTAGAGGATTATGAGCTTGTTTCTAATGCAAGCATATGCAGTTCCTTTTGTTTAATGGTTGTATGGGTATTAGTTGATTGAGTGCAGCAGAACTAAGTTCATACTTGTACTCTCATATTTGTCTCAGCCAAACTGCAAAATCCAGTATGTGTAATAGTTGAAGTTGTGGAAAGAGCTGAATTATTATATATTTTTTATTAATAATTTTTAATGTCTGCTTGAACAGAGTGAAATTTATGAAGTTTATTTTTGTTATTGGTATTAAATAGGTCCTTGGTTTGCTGATTGCGACCCTTCCTGTTTACTTTCAATTCAACAAGTTGCTGCAAAGTTGGCCAATTACTGGTGGGATAGTGGCCATGGGTTCATTCCTAGTATTCGAAGCTTTTGTTGGATGCTATGGCTCTAGGAAGCAACATCAAATAATCCTATTTTTTGTATCTTTTCAAGTTGTTTATGTTGAACAAATAGGATTGCTATTTTTCCTCATCTGTGATTCCTTTTTGCTTTGCAAACAACTTTTTGCTGAATTAGGGAATCTTTTTGCATTCCTTTTGGTTTTTGGATTACATTAAATTGTGATAAATGAGAACTTCAGTTCAAAAAGTTTTTGCAAAGGATTCTCATTAGAAGGAGGCTATTTAGTGAAACTGTGGACATTTTAAATATTAATGTCATGTGCATTAACCATGTGTGCTGGTGAAGCTATCATGTGTTTTCTAAACCCTCAGTCGCTAGGAAATCTACTTTCATTTTAAGTGGAACATATGTTTTGTTGGCTCCAAGGCTATGTAGCTGCTGCTTTGAAAGTTACCTATGCTTATTGTGCATCACCAAAAGCGTTTTAACATGAGCCTTGCTAACAGAATGTGTGGCATGTAAATTAGTATTAAATATTAGTTTTAATAGTTGGTAAGATATTCCGTGGTTGAATGTCTTAATTGATGGAGTATGTAGACAAATGCTTCCCTGAAGAATTCAATTGACCTGTAATTTATGTTGGCAACTGGCAATGAAGTTCGTCCTTGCATGCGTCACAATGCAGTTATGTGAATTGTGCCAAATTTTAGGCATTATTATTATTCAAATACCAATATATTCATAATGTGGTAAATGCACATGTTAGAGTTAAGGTTTTAAGGTTATAGTATTTAATTTTTAACAAACCACCTCCATACTGTATATGAGTAGAAAAGATTGAGTTCTTCGCCGACCTTAACGCAGCTCTAGTTAAGATGCGTTCGCATGACATTGCATATGTACTTACCGATAAAGTCATCAGACTTGTAGATGATATCCATAAAGCGTTTACGAAAAATCTAACAATAACCGCTTACGTTGGATTGACTTGTACGACTGCTATAGTCAACGCCCTGCTCATGCTCACTTTCACGCCGCCACTTCCAAGAACCCCGTGACAAACTAAGAGGTAAATTCTATAGAATCTTTTGAATATAAAGTTCTGTCGACGTCGACTCGGAGCGCCTGTCTGTTACCACGGGGATAAATATCATCGAAAGTATCATTGAGATTTTGAAGGTCGAAGACGTCAAAGGAAGTTTTTTCCTAGGTTTTTTTTTAAATCTGGTTTGGAGCGTTGAGGAGAAGAAGAACAACCCAATTTGATTTTTAGTAACTGATAACTGATACCTAAGACAAGCTCAAAGAATCGCTGGTGACGTGCAATCACGTGTTTAGCAGATCCGTCAAACCTCTTACTGGGCAAGCGTAAAGTCCGATCATTAATGAGTAACGATTGCTAACGTTAGATGGAATGCCTGGTTCCAGGCAAATTACGCGGTTACAGGCCAAGAGGCTCTGGGAAAGGGCGTGTCTCATCTCTACCTTCAACCAAACCTTCCGCACTGCGTACTGGCCAGATTTCGTGGACTTAAAGAAAGCCTTCGAATTACAGCACCTACGCTCGCATTAGCATAACACATTTATCTGAGTCTTACGGAAGCCTCTGAGAGAACTGGCCAACACGATTGATTAATCTCAAAACGATCAGAAAGTACGCTCTGTACGAACCAGCAGCAAAGCTGGAAAAATCAAAGCTTGGGCTGTCTTAGGTCACTCGAATATTTAGTTAGGGCAACCATGTGCAGGACAGTTTGATTATTTAACTTGATGCAAGGCGATGCTGTAATTTTGTCTTTAAATGCAATTAATATTAAATGTTACATCAGTTTGATGATGGCAGGTTTAAGTGGATGGAATATGCAGTTAAGCAGAAAGTAGCTACTTGAAGCACTTGTTGACTTGTCATGAAAGGCGTTCACATCGTGGCACTAACTTCAAAGTAATGCAAGGCTTACACCCAAAGGTGGTGGATTGGGATCAAGATTCCGTTGACAAACAGGCTATGACATTGTCGAGTCTCCGGCATTCTGACACTTAGCCAAGAACCAATAGATCCCAGAACCCAGAACTCCAGCTACAACATATTCGAAATAAAAAAAATAGGGCTCCTTTGCATAACTAATTCGGGCTGAATAGCCGATTGCGCTCTTACGGACTTGTCGATTGTTTTAAGCAAACCCTCGATTTTTATTGTAAAAGTAAGGTTACATGAGCCATCTGGTCACCTCGTGAATGTTGTGGTTTGAATTTTTGTATGGCTAACGCTTAGGTTAATGTGTGCATCGAGGTTATGATGAAAATATTCGGACTATATTCGCAAAATATTCGGAAAATATCTATATTCGGAAGATATTCGGAAAATATTTGCAATCGCATTGGCCTCTCGCCGTATTTAATGATGTCTTTCTTTGAAGTGTGAAACTTTCCAAATTCATTCTTTATTGTGCTCTTGTGTAAGGTTAGAGAATAGTGAGTTTATTTACAATCAAGGTCTTTTAAGTCTTTTATAAGCAGGTACTTGATGTGTTTTGCTAAGTCAGCTACTCTATTTGCGTGTTTTTATTGATGTAGGCTCCATATGAGAAGTGATAGCCATTATTGCATGTTTCTATTGCATGCAATTTGCTTATGAGTTCTTTCGTGTTGGTCGGCTTTTTCTCTTCAATTAGCCCTTACTAGACTACTAGAAAGAAATCTAGAAATACTTTTAGCATTGGTAGATCATCTTAAAGCAGCTTTCCGTTGAGGCTTCTTCTGGTCCTGGTATAAAATAATTTGTTATTACGTGGAGCTACTCGTGCGTGGAACGTTGTGTAGTTAAGTTGTGGTCTTTTGCGAATATGTGCGTATGTGTCTTTATACAGTTGATTGTTCTAAGGTTCTATCTTCAGCTTCGAAGGCCCCGCAGATTTCGACCTACGATTTTCATTGAAAACAAAATTTCGCACGTGAAAGTGCAATCGGAAGAGTTGAGTCACACTAGAGCCGCGTTCCTAATTTAAGTTGCCGCACTGCCACGCTGTTTGAGCGCGACACTATCGGGGAATTAATGGCGATGCATGAGAAGTGCATGAGAATTAACGATTGCTTTTAGTGCGCCACGTATTTGTGTTACGAAATCTTCTCCCGGTTTCGGAGTTTACCATGCTTTTTGTCCGATTATAATGCCTCACGTCGGAACGCTGCTGCCACATAGCCGCAGGGTTCTTTGTCCTGGCTTAGAACGTTTGGAAATACTGAGAATAGTATGTCGCTGAGCAAGAAAAACGTGTCCTTTCTGAATATGTTTTATTGATGACATTCATGAGCGCTCAGTTTAATATATTTATTGTCTCTAGAGGCGTAGCTTTAATAGTTTGAATGTTTGAAATAATTAGTAGGAATTTCGGCCGATTTTTTTTGTTAGTTTGCCTTGACGTATATCTCAAGTACTCTTTACTTCTAGCTTTACTTTGTATCATGACTTTTGCGTTTGGACTGACTGCAGTTGCGTTGAATGACTCTCAGCAGCGTGCTGTTCTTCGGAAGGGGTGGTTTAGGTTGTCTAACAAGACAAGAAGCGAATTTCAAAAGTACGGCGATTGCTGTGGGCTGGAGTCTAACGATACATCAGCATCTCATCCTAGTTGTCAGCTGGTATGAGATTGATTAGTTGATTGCTGATTGGAGTAATTGGTCACGTTCTGCTGATATTTTATGTCTTTTGAGAGGTATCTTGGTTATGACGTTTATGTTTCCTCGTGGTTTATACATTGTTTTTTTTTGGGGGGGGGGGGGGTTGAAGTGGATTGTAGCTTCGCTTCTCCCTTCCAACATATTCTATTCATCGACGCTTGAGTCCATAGTGTTGGACTGGATGACCGTGGATGTGGTTCACAACCGTCGCCGCGTCCACAAGTGTCCATCTGTTTGGGAAAGAAATGATTTTGATCGTTGCGAGCAAGTCATCGACCTATTACATGCTCAGCTTTGAAAGGCTGTCTGGCCTTACCCTCGTTTTTACTACTACTGATTAAGTTTATCGTATTTATGGTTTTAGGGGCGCCATTATACGGGATGCTTACGGGATTCTTGTTATCCAACTCTTTAAAGCGACTTCTGTCTTCCTGAAAGAATTTTGATCATCGTTCCCTTATCCCTTACCCGGGTTTCGCTAGCATAAGCATCGCAACTGCAGTGCTCGTGGTTTCGATGATGACGGCGTAGACGGCATTCACTAGGTGGTTACTTGCCAGCCAAAAGTGGCTGCACCAATTTTATTCAATTTGCATTCTGAAGCACCGCTCTAGCACACCAGATGCTTCTTGCTACGAAGAGCGCCCGCTTAGCGAAACGTCTTGAGTTATTGAAGGACCTTGCGTGGTTGATGGGATGTTGGGTCTTTATGAACTGCTGTATGGTCTACGCCCATCATAGGAGAGTTTTGTGTTTGTTGACTAGGTTCCTACGCTAAGCCTCGATGGAACTGAATTTGATGGGCCACTTGTTTTTGTTACATTAACCGGTTGTCACACTGCAAGGCTGTCACGTTTACGTCTCTATGTTATTTTTAAGCCGCGTAACCGGTTTTGAGTATAGAATTGGATCAGTGTATCCAGGTGCGAGTATAGGATTGGATTAGTGTATCCAGGTGCAAGTATAGGATGGGATCAGTGTATCCAGGTGCGAGTATAGGATTGGATGCTTTTTGAGAAAATTTTTTAAAGCATGCTTGGGAATTTTTCTCAGTTTGAGCGATGTCTTTTTCGTTTTTGTTTTGGCTATTTTAAATTCTAGTTGGACTGTTCTAAACATGGTTGTTCTGCGTGCATCAAGTTCTTGCAAACGGACTGGTTTATTGGGGTTCGTCGATCGTTTGGAGGAATGAGTCTCTTCGTTTCTTTAACTATGGTACGTCATTTGTTCGGTCACGTTATGAGATTTGATCGAGCGCGCACTATTGTGTGATGCTTTTGCTGCTAGCTATTTAGCGTAAGACTAATTTATGGATGCCCGTATGCCAGCACGGAAATTTTGG
Organism: Craspedacusta sowerbii; assembly: GCA_003687565.2. NCBI lineage: Eukaryota > Metazoa > Cnidaria > Hydrozoa > Limnomedusae > Olindiidae > Craspedacusta > Craspedacusta sowerbii. The sequence continues at coordinate 21,867 of QQSS02178651.1, forward strand.
TTCAAAGAATGTATGGGATTAGTTACTGATTAGTTTCTGAGGAACTTACTTTAAGGCGCGAAATAGAACATACGTTCCTTATTGAAAGTTGGCTTTCGTATGATCAGTTACTTGTAATCTCTATTGCAGGTCGCTGGTGTTTACTTAACTTTCAAATTCCGGAACTACAAGAACCCTGTGGCTAACCCTGATGACTTCCTATGAGTGCCTTACGAAATTGAAGTCGACCAAGTTCTGCTATTCCAGTTTTGGTGACTAACCTCCTGTTTAAAGTTATTTTGGGTGATTTTCTGTACGCATGCGCCTTGCCTGTCTATTTTATTTGATTTGATAGACGGTATCGTAAATGCGAAATGCCTCTGCACCTTTGTTCTAAACAAGGTACATGTACTGCGTGTGCAGGTATTCCTCTCTGCAAAATTTCCCTGGAGTAGTTTAGACTTCACAGGGTCGTTGTATTTTTTTGTGGAGGGGATGGGGGTATCGTTGTGTTGTAGAAGTGCTGAAGTTTTGCAATACAATTTGTAAGTATTCGCGACTTTGCAGCCCGTACTGGTTGACCTTATTTCTTCAACTTAATTGTTAGACGTTTCTTTTTCTATTGCTTTGGCCTTGGCCGAGCGTTTTAATAAGAACGCAGTAGATAGCTTTAGCATTCTATTTCATTTCTCGTTTTGGTTTATGTGGCTTAGGTTGGTCAGAATGATTGCTCTACCCGCCAGCAAGGTTGCATATGCGATTTTATATTTTATTGCTGTACTGCAGATCTGATATTTATTCGCGGTAAGAAACGTTTTAAGCACTTGTGTACAGGTGGTGCTGTTCTAATTGATAAATATTTTCGGCCTGTTTTTGCTTTGAGTGCTGCTCTAGCTTATTACGCGGCTTGTTTTTTATCTGTCCTATTCTGTTAATCGTACTTCTCGAGATGCTGTGCAAGTTATGTTGCCAATATTGCGCTGATTGTTAAGCGTTAGGCAGATGTTGTAAGTTTAAATTAAGAAGGATGACGGATGATGCAACAAGAATCCGGCTAAGATAACCGCGTGTTGATTGCTTTACATATAGCATGACTCCATACTACCGAGCGAAATTGTGCGTGGCCAAAGTATGCTTCGTTGCTTTCTTCGATTAGCTTTACTTGCATTGAATATAAAAAGTCTGAGCACATAAGCACCTTCCTAGCCGTGCATCCAGAAGTAAATCACTTCAATCAATTGCAAGCGTGTACTTGACGCTCACCTTACGGTGTTTACGACACGGCCCACTCTGCTGTCACAGTACGAACTAAGATCATTTTTGTCTTGATTGGCCTCTTCCACTAACTCCGGCTGTCTTCTATCTCGCGAAATACAAAAAATTGTATGACTAATAAAAATAAGCGGTTATCGTCCACACATCTCTTCGCTCTTGTCTAGGCTAAGAACATCTCGATTATGCGGTAGGTGCACGCGTTCTAGAGTGTTACAGCCTACCTTTTGTACGAAAGTTCAGGAAATCGCATTTGAGCTTAGGGCAGCTCTAGTCACGCCAGTAAGGTATATAACTCAAAACAAAATTCCAAAAAAAATCCCAGCAATCGAAACAATGCCATGAGTAGAACATGGCATTGTAAACGCACCTTTCGCATAAACCCAGCCTTATATTTCATCGCCGTACATGTGAGCATGTGAATCACTTCCGTTAATGTTCCGTGCAGGGTTTTCCTCTTAACTCCCTAATAGTGAGGTTGCGCACTTGGTGTATTACGATAGTAAACAATAGCGGCCTCGCTATCGACATGAGGCTAAGGGAATGACCTGCGTCGCAAAGTTTGGCAACGCTATTTCTAGAAAATAGCGTTTTCCTTAAACAGCACGTTACATAGCAATTATTCCGCATGACAGCATCACTTAAGTCGTTTAGATCGAAATCCAGCGCGAATGCAATGCGTCTCTATCACCGCCATCATTATATTATATTAGCGTCGTATAATCGTAGACCAGCCACTGCGCAACCACTTTTATAAGAAGACGCGAGAGGCAGCGCCTGCGTCGTAAAACCCTGCAAGCGCAACCACACTAATAACCTTTGATTACTTCAAAATTACGAGTCGTGCTTAGTTTTGACTGGCCTTACAATTACTGCCCCTTGCTGCCCCTTTACTTAAGTGGACGTCGGAAGTGCTAAGCCTTTTGATTGCCCGTACGTGGCGGCATCCCCTTGGTTCACTGCATCTAGGACGAAGCTAGCAAGACCCAAGTCGATTAAATCCGACCTGCGAAACGCATAGTTCTAGCTACATTACGAATTAAGGATTGCGTGAGAGGTTGGCCATCGTCACACCATTGTAAATGTTGTATGTCTAACTACCTGATGAATAAGTGTTAGCGCACCCTACATAGCAGTGGGGCGGATGCGGGTGCAGAAATGCCATGTATGTCTTCCGAGGTACGGCTCAGTGGCTCTATCAGGTTAAGTATGCATGGTAGTGTGCCTGATATGGCCATGTTGCAGCTAAAATGGCATACCTTGTAGTGGTAGTTGTATTTAGTGTGTGCAGAGTGTACCTTTGGCTGACGCGTACAAGCATAGCATATCCGGTATTCTTCTATTCGAGTTTACAGAACGAAAATTTGAGTATGAAATGTTGAAATGTCTGATTTCTGTTATTTGTCTGTGCTTGCTCTTGTTGTGCTGAAAAGTCATTGAGCAACATCATCACAACTATTTTTCAAATACCGATTGTTTGACCTTTTCCCGTTTTAACTTTTTCTCTATTAGCCTCCCTTTGCTATTATAATATAATGAAATAGAATATAATATTTTATAATATTATATTGTATGTCATGTAAGATAATATAAGATGTTATAATATAAGATCATAAAATAGAATACAATATATAATAATATAATGTAATATAATATAATATATTATAATATAATATAATTTAAGATAATTGAAAATACTATTGTAAAACATAAAATAGCGTAAAATAATATATCAAATTATAATATAATATAATATAAAATAATATGATATAATGTAATATAATATTATATAATAATATGGAATATAATGTAATATAATATAATATTATGTAATTTAATTTAATATAATATGATATAAGATAATAAATATCATATAATATCATATATTACACGATATTATAATATAGCAGACTACAATGGTGCTCCATGAAAAGGCCCATGGCCTTCTCGGAGAACCATGCCGTGAATTCAATATAGATTAGCTGAACTGGTTCAAAACTTCTTGTCGAAGGGTTTATGTATTTTATGAGGCATATTTTTATGATGTGGCGAATACATTTCTTCTTCTTCTTAATATAATATTATATGATATAATATATTATAATGTAATATAATATAATGCAATATAATATAATATCATCATCGTCATTATCGGGAGTGGACCCCAAACTGGGGCATAGCTGTCTGCGCAAGGCCGCGCCACGAGTCTTAGTCCTGCGCTTGATGCCGGGCAGAGCAGAGGCCCAGGTTGCTTGGCTGCATATCCTTCTCAACTGTACGGGTCTAAGTGTGTGTCCGGCGTCCTGGTCGCCTTTTCCAATTGCGCGGAGGTCTGTTGATGACGACACGAAGAGCTTGGCAGCGGTCCATTTCCGGATGGGCGTGGGCTATATGACCGAAAAGGCGAAGCCGTCTTGACCGAATGACCTCCGACACAGAAAGCCAGCCTTTGCGACCTCGCACTTCCGGGTTGATCACGTGCTTTCTGTAGTCAACTCGCAGGATGCGACGCAGGCACCATTGGTCTAAGGCATCCAACTTATCTGACATTGCATGGTCCAGGTCTCAGCTCCATATAACAGTAATGGTAGTAGATAAACACAGTGCAACCGAATCTTGGTGGATACGGATATGCTAGAGTGCCATATGTTGCGATCCAGCTGCGTCATGCAGTCTCGCGTAATTGATATCCGTTGATATCCTAGCTCCGCCTCGCAACTACCATTCCAGTCAAGTAGACTGCCAAGGTACGTGAAGGACTTCGTGATCTCTATGGTATTGCCTGCCACTTCAACAAGCTGCGAAGCAAATGGGTCAACTGTTGCTTGAATTTTCGTCTTGCTCCAATTAATTTCTAGACGGAATGTCTTAGCTTCATCTTGCATTATCTCTAGCGACAGAATAAGGACCTCGAGCTTTTCAGCGAGCAGTGTCACGTCGGCTGCGTAATCCAGATCTGTAAAGGTTCGTCACCAAGGCTAGCTCCAGAAAATCCTCTATGCACTGTACGCGCAAGAAGCCGATTCATAGACGTTAGAAATAGAGATGGTGCGATGGTGCTCCCCTGTCTTACGCCACTTTAAAAAGGGAACCAATCGGATAGAGCTCCATCCATACGGAAACAGCTGAAAGTGTCGGTGTAGAGCTCTTGATCAAGCTGACTATCTTTAGAGGGATGCTGAGAGTACGAGAAAGTAACAATAGTGCATTTCGGTCGAGCGAGTCAAAAGCGGACTTCACGTCTACATATGCAATTCAAAGGGGACGCTGATAGTCTATTCGACCCTGCAAAATGAAGTTTAGCACTCAAACCCGATCGATGGTAGAACGATGGAGAGTAAATCCACTTTGTTCTTTTCTTCGTGTTGTCACAAGCCTGCTCTTGATCCTCTCAAGGAGTATGTGAGCAAAGAGTTTACCCGGGCAAGAGAGAAGGGTAAAATACCGGTAGTTTTTCACACCTGCTTCCTTTTCCTTTGTGGACAGGTAGTATAATCCCTTTCTTCCAGTCATCCGGAATATATAATATAATATAATATAATATAATATAATATAATGTAATGTAATATAATATAATATAGTATAATTTAACGGAATATAACATTTTATGATATAATGCCATATAATATAATAACTTATACTACAATATAACAGAAAATGATATAATATAATATAACTGAGTATAATAGATTCAATATAACGTGATATAATATATATTATAATATAATATAATGTAATATAATATATAATATAATATGATTTAATATAATATAATTTAATTTTATATAATATAATTAGGGCTCTACCGGATTTGATTTTTTGAAATCCGGCAGGATCCGGATTCGGCCGGATTTATGATGTCGAATCTGGCCGGAGCCGGAGCCGGATTTGTGATTTTTTTTGTATCAAACAGTCTAAATTATAACTTTTTATGCATGTGTAGTCCGCATAAAATGCGCCCCTAAGTAAGCGATACAGGAATTAACACAAAATTACATTTAACAACAACGTCATGGTGCCTTATAATTGTGCTGAACAAGTTCAGTGACAGTGATATTACATATGAGACAGTATGGAAATACTTTCAATAGACACATATTTAGAACGTGTTAAGGATAGAACCCATGAGTGCAACATGGAATTACATTTGCGTCGTCTCCATAAAACGTAAATATTTGACGCATTGAATTGTCCTCGATAAGTTTCGAATTGCACTTTAAGAAAGTAAGTCTGGCTGCATTGTTTGGAAGAAGACTGCTCCGATGATCATTGCTGGCTTCGCCTGCCACACTGAACAAACGTTCGGAAGGTACGCTGGTTGGTGGTGAACACAAGTATACACGAGCAATTCTAGACAGATTCGGACCTTCTGCTCGCGATACCACATTTTGAATACTTTTGTGTCGATGTTTGTGGAGATCGGATGCCACTCGGCTGACGTGGAGTGCAGAATATGGTCGACATAGTCCCATAGCGTTGACGTCGCCACCTGTGATTTCTTTGCTGGCGGATGCGGAAAATCAATTTCGGTGGTGGGAGCACGGGAGGCTGACGAGTCACTTGAAGCAGTTGACATCGCTATTGCACTGAATGCAAGTAATATGCTGGTATTTATAGCTGTCAACACAGCATCTCAGAAAAATTTATGTTTCAAACGCGGATCGGTAAGTTTCACGATGCTGTACAGCGGTTCTTGTTAAATGTTCGCGAAACGTTCATTCAGCGAGTCGAGCAGAGTTCATTTCATTGTTTTCATACCCGCGTCGTTCCCATCTTTGCAAAGAAGGCTACGCAAAACTTCAACTAGAGAAATTATGAGCGAAGTGCGTGCTACTTCTGAACTGACTTTACGAGTACATTCCTCAAAGGACGCTAAAATTGACACGACATTTTCAGCAATAGCCACTGATGTCCATTTAATGATGCAGCAGTGACCTCAACCACAGAACAGTACAAACTGAGCGCACGACGTTGTTCACACAAACGACGTAACATATAAGAGGTGGAATTCCGTCGAGTACTGAAATCTTCTATCAGCTGGTGCTGTGGCAGACCAAGATCAAGAAGTAGTTCCTTAAGGCGACTGCTCGCAGCAGACGAGTGTTTAAAATGGCCCACCAATTTTCTGCTGATACCCAGTATCTCACACAGTGCGCGCTGGCTGAGCAAGCCATCGTGTGAATGCAAAGTTGAATGGTATGTGCAAAGCATACGATACTTGGTACGCCTGCCACTCAAAAACACTTAGCAATGTTCGCAGCGTTGTCAAGTAGCACTACGTGGCATCGATTCTGATCGATGGTCCACTTCTTCAGCATGTTTTGGAAGGCGGACATAAGCGCTTCAGCGGTATGATGCCCATCAAAGGCAGACAATCAAGAACATAACTAATGTTTTCAAATTCAGTGGTTAGCCAGTGAACAGTCAAGCCCATATATGACTGTTCAGAATTCTCTGCTGTCCAAGTGTCTGGTGTTAATAGCAACAACCAGTTATTGGCCGGATTAAGCAGGTCTGCCAGAGCAGCACTTTCTTCATCATACATCTGGGGAATGATTCGTTCTGCAAAGTACTTTCTAGAAGGCAGAGAGTAGCGTTTTTCCACTACTTTGAGCATGTTAGTGAAGCCTTTTTCTCCACAATTTGAAAGGGCTCCATGTCCGTCACAATCATTTTGGCAATGGCCCGATGGATTCGCACTGCCGAACTACTATTTATGTCCCAGGCTTTTGCTCGCTCCAGTGTGTCCGCAAGCGATGGCTGCAACAGGGACTTCTGTGTGATTGTCGCAGACCCTGTGGCAGGATCCGCAAGATATAACCGCATAGACTCGGTTGCAGACATAGACTCTTCCATGCTTTTCTGCGTTTCATCGTTCTGTTGCCGGTGCTTCGAGCGTAGGTGAGTCAGCATAGAAGAAGTCGAAAACGTTTTCGCCCGCTTCGCCTTACCGCGTGATATGACACTGTCGCACAAACCACACTGACACTTCGACGCATCGTCTGGTTTTACAGTAAAATAGTTCCACACTAGGCTTGACTTCCTGTCAGCCATTGTTTGGCAAGAAGCTATCACTAAACCTACCAGTTACACAGTGTCAACTTAATCTAGGTGGCAGCACTCATTGCTGCGGCAACGCAGTTCTACAATACCACTGAAATGAAATGGTCAGGTTGACAATCAGCAACGCTTCAAGAGGACTAGATAAAAGCAAATATCGGTGCACAAAAGCAATTAAACTGTGTCTTACAATCCATTGCCTCATTTAGAACCTCACGTAAAGTAACTGCTTCATAGCCTATTTAGCACTAGTCAAGAGATATAAGTGGCTAATAGGAATCCTTCATTTCAATAATTTTGAACGCGTCCTATACCGGATGCCATTATCTATATGCTAAAAAATTCACTGGCGGACTACGGAGCGCTTTTGACTGAGGAAGGGCTGGCAAGACAGGTATCAGCTCCAAGGCGTAGTTTATAAATTGGAGAACATTTCTCGCTACCGGGGGAAAAGTCGCAGTCGCGCACTTGCAGCAACACAATGATCATCCGGGTTGCCTGCGCTCATCTCCCGTCAAACGGCTAATAAAAACTGTACATAACCAACTGGAGATCGACCGATGTCTTGACCTTTATTTGTGGAATATGATACGCATCTACGTGACATAAACACGGCCCAAAGGCGGGTACATTTTAGCCGAAGCCGAATTCGGACCGGATTTGAATAAGTATAACAAAATATAATATATATTGTAATGTAATATTACACAGCACAATATAATATAATATAATATAATATAATACATTATAATATGATATAAGATAATAAAAATATGACATAGTATAATATAATATTACATAATATCATGCGATATTATACAATATAATTCAATATTATATAATATATTATGAAATAACCTAAAATAATATGACATAACATAACGTAACATAAAACAATACGGAAAAATACGATATAGTGGAACACAATCTAATATAATATAATATAAAGTAATATATTATAATAAAATATAATATAATGAAATATAATATAATATAATCATATATTGCATTATATTATATATTACAACTGAATAAAATACATTGCTATATAATGCAAATATACAAAATATCATGTGATGTAATATAACATAATATAAAATAATGTAGTTTAATATAACATGATATATTATAATATGATAAAAATATAATATAATAGAATATAATATTTTAAACTTCAAGTGTATTTTCTAATTAACGTATCAACGTACAAAGAAGTACAGCTAGCTATCTGAATCTGGCACTCGCTTTACAGGTATGCCAGGTCCGCGTTGCTC
>QQSS02178652.1:3169-14628 GCA_003687565.2 Craspedacusta sowerbii
AGCCGGGTCGCTGGCAGACGTTCTTTGGGGGTTTGCCATTCGTCACAACCCCCGCTTTCCCACCACCCGCCCCGCGAGGTTTGTCCCTTTTTCCCCCCCCCCCCCCCTGTAACTTACTTGGCAACTGGCTTCAGGGATCACTGTAACATACATCACCAGCATCTACCATAGTCTGATACAAGAACGACATACTTCCTCCCGTCATTCGAGATTACGATGGAGCAGCAGTGAGGACTTGGCGTTACTGCTGCTCTTGGTGCACAGAGGCTGAGACACATCTTTACTACCGCGGACTGTACAACAATAGCTATATCTTAAGGATACAAGCCAATTCATAAAGCGTTTAGCTAGAAGCATGTACGTATACAAGTAGGTATGCAAGAAACCATGTCACGAAGCGAAAATGAGTGTGATTAATTATCCATTTAGGTACATATGCGTGCTTTCGTACAGTCTGTAGGTAATTAAGTATGCTAGTAGGCGCGTAGTTATGCTTTATATGTATACAATTATTTTTTATCGGGACTATATTAGAGAGAATCATAATAAAATACCATAACATGTTAATTCTTGCTGCGTTTATGAGGCATGTAAAAGTTTATTCGAGATGTGTAGTTACGATTAGGGCACAACCCTTCATCGTTCATCTTATAAACACGATATTACAAATAACATAACAACAACCTGTCTAGATTAAAATATTTTTGATCTATATAATGATTCTTCTTATACAAAAGCTATGAAAAATAAATACAAAAAAAGTAGGTTGCGTGGACAACATTGTCGGGGTCATGGCTACATAGTCCGGGCGTAGACAATATACAATGAACGGTGCTTGCTTATTCCGGTACTGTTAGTTCTCTACATATTTTTCCGAATTACCTTCAACCTTTGTTTGGTATACTGTCACACGATTATCGCTCAGTGCGACCATGAAAGCGCCATCTTGTGTGACCACTGTATCCATTTGAGCGACATCAGTGACAGGTACGTTCTTGCAATCGTCGAAGCCGGAATCTCCTCGCCATTCGCAGAATCCGATTCCAGTGCTTGGACTTGAGAAAGACAAGACCGATTTTGAGCTGATCGTATCTACGCTCATCGCCGTGGCGTCCACGTTCGGCAGATTCTGAAGGAACTCGAATTTCCCCGTGGTTTCGCTAAGCACGTACATCTTGATGTTACCCTTCTGCGGGCCGCCTCTCTGGCCGCCGTCGGCCGCTTCAGCGATCGACAGCACGGTGCTGTTAAGCAATGCGCTCACTTCCACGCTCTGAATGTTTTTGGCCACAATCCGCTGTTGTATTTTGGCGTTGCCGGGCGATGTAACATTCGCAGCATAGAGCTCAACCACGTCGGAGTTGCTCTCTTTCTTGGACCGGGCTAAGACACTTTTTCCTTCTACTTTGAACGACTTTGCCGTGCTGAAGTCATCTGCGCTTATCGCGTTCATGCTGGTGTTTGCCGACATCCCGCTACTACTAGTACTGACGTACATGGCAAACGGGACACCGAGTTTTAAACCCTTCCCTTTGCTCGCTGCCTCGGAAACGGACCGTCGTCGCCTTCTACTCGGAGCGTTTTGCTCCAACTGGTTTGGGCTGGTAGGCGAGTAAAGTTCGTAATACCCACTTCCCGAAAGAACGTATATCTCCGGCGTGGCTTTGCAATTGTCAATGACAGAGGAGTTAAGTGACCAGTGCGGAACGTACACGGCACTGAGATTGCCCAAGAGGAAGAACTCGAGCTTCGCGGCTCTTGTCGAGATAGTCTGGTGAAGGGTGCAAGACATTGCGGAGGAGCATCTCAGAATGTAGGCATCTCCACAGTCGGCACCATCCTTTCGACCGATGGACACAAAAACGTAGTCGGCCACCATAGCCGTGTCGATCAAGCCCAAATCTTGGGACGCCAGATTGAGCACACTTCGCTTTTCGACGCCGACTATCGTGATACCAGTCACTGAAGACAGAACAAATACAGTTATCGCGTAATATCGCATAATACATGCCATCGCGGACGTAGCTTAACATTTTAAATCGCTTCTACGCTGCATGCAGACAAATGCGACAATGCCATAATTAATATATATTATCATAATTATAATATAACATATTGCCCTTGTACTACTTGCGCTTATACTACCCACTGCTACTTGCAATGACAAATACCAGTACCATTAGTGAACTAGTCCTTATAGAAATACTACTTATACTAAATGCGAATACGAATTCTGATACTAATACTGCTAATAATACCAGTGGCAGGTAAAACATATAGCGCGATTAATAAAAAGACGTTGCATGCGTTACAATTGCCTGAAAATCTTTACTGAAATTCATATGGACTGCTCCTACCTGCCGCCTGAACGAGAGCATTGCACTGGGGCCACATCTCATCAGCTTGTTGTTGGTACCTGTTGAGCATGTTGTCGATTAGCGCACCAGCCTTGCTCGAGTAATTGGCAAGCTTCTCCAAATAAATGTTGTTAGCCGTACCTCTAAGCAGGATATCTCCTAAAATTGCCAATCGTTATGTCACGAGTATGCTAGGAATACAGAAAGGAAACTCCGACAGTTGTTAGTTCACTGACGATGAATGTGCTGTGATGGTTAAAGGTATTGGTTAAAGGACGCGCCTTTTACAATAAATATTGCATAATTCAACTAAACTTACCGACTATTTCTAAGTCCTGCATGAACGTTGTAACCCCTACAAGCTGCTGCATGTTGACCGAGGTAATTTTTATGGCAGACGTGGCCATACCACCCACATCTACGTCATTCACGGTGCCCTCAACAGTTAAGTCACCGGCAATGGCAACATTATTGAACGTCGGCTGGCCTGGAATGTAGGCATTCGATGACGTAGATATCAGTTCGGCAGACAGGTCAATATCATTTAGAGTCGCCCCTTCTGCGAATGCTACGGATGAGTTTACCGTCGTCTGGTCCTGGAAAGTGAGTTGACCAGTAACGTGCTGAGCAGTGTTCAGGGTAACTCTCGCTGCATTCAAGCTGCCAATATCAACGCCGTCAATTTGTCCCAATACTTGTAGATTATTTAACATCGTCATATTCACGAAGGATTTCGATCCGTTCACCTTCTGATCGCCAAACGTGAGTAGGACATCATCGGGAAGCGCAAGTCCGTTTACGGTTCCACTCACTGTCACTGACTCGCCTACGATAACTTTGTCAAACTGGTACGAGCCACGAACATCCTGGTGCTTGCTCAGCCGCACGACATCGTCCATCAACTGATCGAAGTCTATTCCGTTCACATGCGAGCTAACATTCAAGGAAGTTACTGTGCTGCTTTCAAGAACCTTGAGACCTGCGAGTGACGTAAAGGTCTTGCGTTGGCACACCTGTTGGTCGCCAGACTTCGCGAGAGAGTCAGTCAGAAGCAGCGTCAGATTGACGTCGTTCACGCGGTCGAGGAACGAAGCTCTCTCAAACGCCGTCAACGCAGCTCTGAAAGACTTCGAACCCGTGATGGTCTCGTTGCCTGTGAGGTGCACAGCTGCGGCATCGAATTCGGAGATGTCTATTCCATTTACTGTGCCGCCGAGGACTATATCACCATAGACAGTGATGTTTCTGAAGGTTGAACTGCCCGTCATCACTACGCTCTCGTTCACCTTCAGCACGCTTTCTGCTAGATCGCTCAGAGTGATTCCATGGACAGTGACAAACTCGTCGACACTCAACGTTGTCGACTCCACGTCATCAAATCTGTAATGCCCGACAAAATCTTGATCCCCCTTCGTATGCATAATGTTTGCGGTGTCAACACCATCGAAGAAACCAACTGTATTCAACGTCTGAACAGTTGTTTGATTCGTTAACTTGGCCCCATCTAGAATGACAGTTGTCATGTCTGCTTTGACTGCTGACTTGATGAAGGCCGTCAGATTTATTCCGTTAACCAGAGCACCACCGGTTACATTGCCTGTCACAGTCAGATCCGAGTCGAAGACTGCATCACCTAGCTCGCTAGGTCGGCTTCTGTCCCCTGACAGCCAATCTCTATACAGTTCAGCAAGATCGACTCCTTGAAGCCTCCCCGGTGACTGGAAGGCTTCTTCGAAGAACGCTCCGCCAGACAGCGTTATCTCCGCAATGATGGTTTGAGGCTGGGAGATTCGGAACGTGTTATCGTGCAATTCACTCACGTTTACGCCAGTGACGAAACGACCGACATGCATCGATCGCAAGCAGTCCACGTTGCCGGAAAAAACTTTGCTTCCCGACAATGACTGGTTTCGGTCCTTGTAGACGGCTTCACTTTCCATCAACGAAATGTCTATGCCATTCACAGTTGACCCTACGTGCACTATGTGAGCGCTTATGTCCTCGGTAAACACTGCGTCGTTCGCAAAAACGAGTTCAGTCGTGGTCATGTTCTGATCGGTATGGATTGTAACGAAATCCGTCGGGAAGTCGAGCCCATCCACTTTCCCAGTCACGCTGATGTTTCCAAGAAAAGTGACGTCTTCCGTGAATGACGTCATACCTGCTATGTCGTTATTTTCGTCGATTTTTACCACGTCCGCTGCAAAACTGGCTAAGCTCAACCCGTTCAGAGTAGCGTTCGACGCGATTGACAGATTTTGTGCAACGTCAACATTGCCGGAAAACGTTTTTCTCCCGCTGATGTTCTGTGGCTTGTCCAGCAGGACGAAATCATCAGGGATCATGTAGCCGTTGATCGTTCCTTTGACGTGCACGTCATCATCAACTACCACTGTATCAAAATCCAGACCACCCATGTTCACCCCATCCGAAGTTAGGGATATGAGTCCATCCTTTAAGGTGTGCATATTGATCCCGTCCAAGGTGTTAACGATGAAACGCTCTTCAATGTTTACACCAGATGCAAAAGATTTATTTCCCGCTATAGGTTGGGCGAATCCCTTCAGAACCGCTTGGCTTTGCCACTGAGCTAAATCAACGCCGTTGATGGTTCCGTTAACTTGAATCCCTGCGTTAATAAGCACATTGGAAAAGGATTTCCTGCCATTGATCTCTTGTCGCGTGTTCGTAGTTACTGCCTCTGTGGAAAGATCTAGTCCATCAATGACAGATGTCGTCGTAAGGTTTTCTAGATTCAATCGAAATCATAGAATAGTTAAGAATTCGTAACAGATGAAACGGGTGGCTCAGAACGAATGGATCGCAAGGGAATTCTTTTGGTTAGCAGACTTCAATACTATGCATATGTCTATGTATACGTATATGTATACGTGTATGTATATATAAATATAACTTACCTATAATTACAACGTTTTCTGTAAATGTCAGGTTGCCAGTGAAAACTTGGTTTGTACTGAGCGTGGCAAAGCGATCTGGACTTTCGCCGTTCAGTGCACTTTCGACGCTTGCCGAACCCAGAACGTTGATGGATGAGAATGTCTTCTTTCCTTTAGAATAAGAAGGAAGAGCGGTACTAGTAGACAAAACCGTTTGCTTTCAGCCACGCGATCTCGACAGAATTATTTAGTCAGAGTCATGAAGCTGGTGTTGCCAATGCTGCATAATGTAATGACTCATAATTTGCAGTGATCTATCGCTCCACGACATATTGAGTATCGCCACTAACCTGAAATGTAAGTTTCCGTGTTGTTTAGCCAGATGTCGTCTCGCAAGACAGTCAGATTCACGCCGTCCACCAGTCCGCCAACTTTCAGGTCGTCGTCCGCTGCGAATCCTTTCTCGAATACGAAGTCGTGGCCGAGTACTTGCTCGGTGTTCGTCGTCAGCTTCGTTAGATCAAACGAGGTCAGATTCACGCCGTCTACCAAGCCGTCAACGGTGAGCCTGCTGTTGAAGTTGACTGTCTGGAAAGACTTCCGTCCGGACACCGTCTGGTTGCCACTCTTCCGTAGCAGGTCCTCGGCGATGTCGTAGCCGTTCAAAAGAAACCTCTCCATACTCACGTTGGATAAGATAGTGACGTCATCTATGAATGTTTTCGACCCGTTGAGCACTTGAGCGCTGGACAATCTCATGATGTTCTGGTCGATCTTCACGCCGTTTACAGTGCCGGCCACGGTCAAGCTACCATTCACGTGAATGGGACTGGCAAAGGTGTACGTTCCGGTCAGCAGTTGGTTCGTTTCAGACTTCCACACGCGCCGGTCGACGTCAATCAGGTTGACGTCGTTCACGATGCCAAGCACTTGTTGCTGTACGTTGACGTCGCCGGACACACTCAGACGAGAGAAAGTCTGTAAAGCAAAAAAAAGTACTAATGTCGTGTGCTCTAGGCCTTGGCAAAGTCGCAAGCACACGGTGAAAAGTGTTGCGCGCAGTCCTGGCGAATGACTTTTTATAAACATTACTTATTAGATCGGCAAGCATACTGATTGCTAGCGTGGAATACGTACCTTCCTTCCCGTTACATTAGCATCTTCGCTGAGTTTCACAAACTCGTCCAAGTCTTTGATTAAAGCTCGCAGTACTTGCTCTTGCTCGGAGAGCTGCTGCCGAAGTTGTGTGGCTTTTCGCTCCGCGTCGGCAATAGGATTGATATCGACGCTGTTGGTGTAGATAAAGTTCCCTGTGGTAACCTTGTCTCTGACTATCAGGGTTTCGAATGCAATCCGGCCTGTAAATGTCTCATTGCCATCCTTTGTCATGATGTTACGAGTTTGGTTGTGAATACTTTCAATCGAACTTGCTACCTATGATAATATTAATTATCGCATATATTATGTGTATGTATATGAAATTATATTTAATAATTATTTTTGTAATTATAATTGTGTTATATTTTTCTTTTACACAATTACTCTAACGGAATTGCATGGTCAACGGAATCGTATAAAGCATGGGGAAGCATCCAAGTAGCTTATTAGTGGGATATCTGTTACGGCAATGCAACCAATTGCTGAAACACGCAAGTGTGTATTGTGTTTTGGAGTCATCACAGCACAAGCCCAATTAAACCAACTAAGGCACGGGTGGATCTCGTAATTGTTGGATAAATAAATATTCAATCCTGATTTACT
Source organism: Craspedacusta sowerbii (assembly GCA_003687565.2). Taxonomy (NCBI): domain Eukaryota; kingdom Metazoa; phylum Cnidaria; class Hydrozoa; order Limnomedusae; family Olindiidae; genus Craspedacusta; species Craspedacusta sowerbii. The sequence continues at coordinate 10,185 of QQSS02178652.1, forward strand.
GACTTATTGAAAGTAACCAGTCACTGATGACGTAAATTTATAGCTGCACGTGGCATGCATTTTTTTCGCTCAGTAGAAGTTTAACGATTTTAAATTTTGGTAGAGGGCCTGGCACTTATCAGAAGCTATTTAACCGCGATGTGTCATGGATGCAATTGCATCAGTCACGAATCGCTCGAAGTTCACTCAATGGCTGCAAATAGTATTTAATAAAGAAGTTTCCTCTTCACCCGCTTGCGAATGGCATAAAGATAATTATGCACTTTGAACTACAGGAAAAAATCTCTTCTAAAGAGTCGGAAGCAATGACTTAAGGCCTGGCGTGCATGCCACACCAGCTCGTACTACTAACCTCCTGAAGGCGCTGAGTAGTTTTATCCAGAACCTCCGTAATGATTTCCGGTACAGTCTTGGCCAGACTTTCCGTTGGCTCTTTAGAGAATTTAACTTTGAACACGTTGTAGCCAAACCGTGCTGTGTCATTATAGTTCGCCACGGCAAAGAAATACGTATCTGCTTCGGGATAGTCGTTTGGCAGACGGAAGGGAATCACGGATCGAACGTCCGGGATGATGTCCGTACGATTAGGAAAGGGGAGAAGCCCTGTCATATAGAAAAAGAAACAATTCACTTATGAGACCACAAGACCAAAAGAAGCCAGATGGCACCTACGCGCTTGGTAAGATCACCCTCAATCGGACGATATCCGAGCACCGGCTGCAGTTCTTACCTTGCTTGTTCGTGGGTTTGAACATGGCGCGTAGAGGATCGAACGTGTAAATTGTGGCGTGACTCTTCGAGTTGGATACGATCAGGATCGGTTCGCCAGTTTGGTTCATGCTCATATGGCTTATTCGCACTGCACCGTGGGTCGGGATTTTCTGCCACTCGATGAAGATTTTACCTAAACATAAGAGCTCAAGCCTTTCAATTCCTACCTTCAATCCTTTAAATTCTTATTTTCTGAAACCATGCATGATTAATTGTAAGCGTAACTGACTTACGGTTGACTTGGGTGTTAAGGGTTACAACTCAGAGTTAGATACGTCAGTTGTCTTAAGAGAGGTACGGTAAGTCGAGAACGAGATGTCAACCCGATAGTAAGTTCTTTCTTGTAATTGAAATCACGCATTGTGCAACCAGGAAGATTCCGACCGAGATACTTTAGTGTCCATATTGTTACTTAAATGCATTATCCCGACAACGGAAATCTAGTAATTTTTTTTATTCAATCATTACCAAGGTCTAATATTAAACTTTTCTCGAGCTTGTATTTAAGGCTGTGTCGTATATAAGACAATAAAGACTTCTTCAAGCCTAATACAAACCCGTCCACCAGTAAATGACCGAGTCTATCTCATAGTCCTTGATAGTATTGGAACTTCCATCGGCACTGATGATAGTGTATTCGTTGGCAAAGGCAAGGTAGTGCTGGCCGTCGTAGGTAAAGAATTGCACGTCGCGTGCACCGTGGGTTAACACCTGCTGATAGAGCGCGAACATTCCCCCTGAAGGGTTTGCAGCGCGATCAGCTGATGATCTCTCTCTAAAGAAGTTAATATAATTTTTTGCTTACTTCAACAATGCAAAGTTAATGTGCACACTTGAATTAGCACAAAAATCTGCTTGTGCTGACATGCACCTACACACACACACACAAACACACACACACACACACACACACACACACACACAAACACACACCCACCCCACCCCCACCCACCCAGGTGTGCAGATCCACGAATCGAACAATCGCCAGTAAGGAAGCTCCAGACCAACGTACTTGTATATGCTCGAGTAGATGTCCGTTTCTCCAGCATTGTCACGATGGTTGGCAAACACGATAAACCATTCGTTATTGATCATCATCACCTCCACATCCCGCGCTCCCTTTGTGTCGAAGGTTTGGACCAACTCGAAGCCTAATCTGGTCCTTGCATGAAGTGTAGACTTGACATGATAACCATCATCGCCGTCGGCAAATGAGTTTGCCGTCACGAAGTACTGCCTCATCATGCTCTCGAACGTCTTCACGCTCGTGCCACCCTGTGACCGGACTCTGGTGCGGAAGTAGAACGGTGCACGTAGGCTGTCCGTTGCCAGGAGCTGGTTCACCTGAAACCAGCGGTCCCTGCTGAGCTGGCCCAGCTGGTTCGTTCCGTAATGCTCGACGAATATGGCGAACTTCTCAAAACCGAAGTCCGCAAATTCAAAGTCGATGGCTCCGGATGCGCGGAACTGCTGGAGAGGACCGAACATCCAGTTGGTCCTGTTCAACCTGTAGATCTCAGATGTGGCGGCGTAGCTTCCGCTGATGTTCTGATAGTTCACGACGGCAAGGTAGTTGGTTTCGTCGGCTTGGAACGGCTGCAGTTCCACAGAGCGCATTGTGGGGATGGATTGATACGGAGTGATGCTTTCCACTTGAACTTCAAATGCTAGAATACCATGAGTAAAACTCTATCTTCTTCATGTCAAGCTTTGGTAGGCGTTAAGGCTAGTTATTTATAAAACGTCATTCTTAATACATGTTCGTTAAAGTGGCTTCATCTCGGCGCGATGCAACAGGCAGCCAAACGCGATGGAGCGCTGATGAAACAAAATTATATTGACACATTAGTAATAAGGATTACGTCGAGTATGTGCGTTACTTGTAAAATAAGTAAATCGTGGGTTTACTATTTTCATAGGCGACTTTACCATCATTTAAGTAAATCTTGGGTTTGCCAAGTTCAGGCTTCATCGTCGCCTTCAGAGCAGAGAAAAGCTTCTACGTTTCCCGTTAAGAGACTGTGATAAACGAAGGCTTTAAAGCAAGTAATAGTAATTCTGTTGATCTTTAACAATCTGTGGTATGCTGACAATGCTTAATCGTAGGACAAGGGAGGCAAAATACGGTTGAAAGGCACACATTGACGTAGGTCGTTAGAATTTCAGACATCTAACAGCAATTTGCTAAGATCTGCTGCACATGTTCTCAGAACACGTTGCAAAAATTCATTTTTCTGGCTAGCATTGAGTATCGTTTAGACGACTTTGTTCATGGTCCTTTGCTGGTCGATTTAAACAGCAAGCCGTTTTAGGATCAACAGCAAGTCTATAAAAGAAACATTAATGAAGTCTAGAGATTTCACCTGATGCCTTGGACTGGTTGAATTCAGTATACATCAAATCCCTCCTCGAGCGCTTATGTCTGTTCTGCAAACCTGCTCGAAACAGTTCGGACTTGAAACCTTCCAGCGCATCGTCCATGTATTGTCGAAGATCGGCCTCCGCATCGGCCGTGCTGATGACTTCGGGCCGTGGTGAAGCACTCACTGATATTAAGTCTATCATCATTAAGGTCAGCACGATCGGAGATCGTGTTACCCATGAGGCAGCCTGGCGAAAATAATACATTGCTTTGTAAGTAAAGTACCGAACTCAGTTGAAGCAAAGTGTGAGCTATGCGCAGTGTAGCGCTCTAAAATGAAACTAACTTAGCCTTGAAGAAGTTCTCATCTCTAACATATTAAGCTTAGTTTAAGCTCAGCACTCTGTTCTATAGGTAGTGTTGCGATCTGCAATGAGACCAACTCAGCACATGATACGTCCATATCTCTAACATCTCAAGCTCAGTTTAACCACGACACTCTTTAGATATATGGGGTGAAGTAATCTGCAATGAGACCAGCTTAGCATTTGTCCATATCTCTTATATATCAAGCTCGGTTCAAGCACGACTTAGTGCACTATAAGTAGCAGATTGCCTAGCGATCTAAAATGCAACTGAATACTGCTATGAACGAATCAATGATGTTAACCTAAAGATTAAAGAAACCTACCCGCATGTTTGCACCCTCGCGCCAAAGCGAACCTCAGGGCAAACAGTAAGAATGCCGTCCTAGTTCGATACCTGCAGTACAGAGGCTGCTCAAGCGTCGTTTCTTATACAGTAGAAATCACTCAAGGGAGTACTCCAAGGAGGCTTGGAAAGCGTGACCTTTACTGCTGCATTGGAGCAGTAAACAGCCCGTGGCGACGAATCACCCATTTTCATACGGCGTCGTTAAGGTCTTCTGGGATTTACACATATTTGCATGCAAATCAACTTTTTCGATAGTAAGATCTGTACAAAGTAGAAAAGGTAGCTGCTAGATAGAGCCTGGACAAAAACTGCGTGCATATATTGAAGCCTTTCTAAAAACAAATGAGCAGAGGGTATATTAAACGTACTGCGCTGTCTTTCGCGAGCAGGAAGTGCTGCTGCAAAATTCTAACACCAACTCTTGCCCTTGCGCTTCGATACCGGACATATTTGGACCATATGTCGTCAATCTTGTTGCAATTGCTGCCTGCTGTTATACCTCCACTGCATAGTTGGGCATCGTTACTTTGAAAAGTAACTTCCGTTAATCGTTGTTCCGTTACTTTTCTAAGCCCGTTACTTCTACGTCCGTTAAAG
>QQSS02178663.1:0-14626 GCA_003687565.2 Craspedacusta sowerbii
ATATTGTATATAATGTTATTTGAAATGTACATGTATTTTATATATCATTATGCCTATATTAACCAATGAAGAAGAAAATAAACCTCAATGTTGTACCCTGAAGTTCTATCAACTTTCCGTATTATCTGGCGATCTGCTTTGCATGTTTGAGGCCTTACTTGTTCTGAATCCCACATGGCCATAGTGTACGATATTTCTGTACCACTTGACCGGAAAGAGGTTGGCCAACGCGAGGGAAGCTTTGCAGGGGTCAGGATCTTCACCTCAAGTAGGATGATGTGTTTAAAATTTCATGCCCCCTGCAGTTACCGATAGCGCTTCTCCACTGCTGTGCAGTACCCGGAAGAGGTTAAGCGGTGATTCTCTGTAGCGTTCTACGACTTCCTTCTCAAGTATCCCGCCCGATTGTGTCGGTAGTCGGTAGTCAATCAGTCGGTAGGCAGTGACGATATGACGTACACGTCACACTTCGAAATTTTCTGCCCAGGGCAGAATAATGCTTGGTTCAGACGGGGCGCTTTCTATCCGTCTGATTTTAAGTAATTGGATTCGAATCGGTCTCGGTTAAACTTGCCTAGCTCTTGTTGCATTCAAGTCTGCATCAGCGCAGATCCATCCAATCCTCCCTCTTCAATTTATTTAGTTCAGCGCGAAGTGTGCCGTTGGAGAAAAACATTCACCAACAAGTCGATGGCCTTAAAAGGCCGGGTACCAAAACCTGGCATTGCGCATGCCTTAAGTCTTATTCCTTCATGTTGGCTCTGATTGGTCCTTTCTCCAGGCTTCTCTTTGTGACAAATTTACTTGAGTGTTCCACCATACGACTTCTGACCTAAGCGCACCCGTCATGCACGCTTTAGAACGCCAAAGACCACGAGCTTTTTCAGCCCTGGGACAACCAATTTGATGTCCTGCTTTAATCTGGGGTCATTGATTTCTCACGTTAATTAAGATTATCTCTATGCCTGAGGTACTCCATCACTTGAGCTTTAGCTCAAGGTCTTTTGCTCACTGGTGCACACGTTCTGTCAGCATAAACATTTCTAGCAAAGCCATCCTCAATGGTAACCTACCGTTTCTTTTGTGTAGACGAAGACCAGTCTCTGCTAGGGGTCAATTGTTCTTGTTGAGGGGACTTTAATTATCAACCTTGATGTTAAAATTCCTGGCCTGGTTTGGTGCATATGTATATGAACGTCCGCGAATCGCTTCCTTGAAGCTCCCACAACCCAATCTGCCCCGAATCAAAGGTAGCTGTGATAAATAATGAAATTGGCACAAACACTTCAGTGAAAAAGGATATGCGCTTGCGAAAAGGTACGAAAAATATACATCTAGATCAATTAAGTAATCCTTGGTGCTTGGAGCAACAACGCTACCTGAACGCTTCCTGTAATCTATCTGATTGATTTAATTGATTTATACCCTTAATCTAGCTGACCCATTTGATGGATGGATGGATGGATGGGTGGGTGGGTGGGTGGATGGATGGATGGATGGATGAATGGATGGATGGATGGATGGATGGATGGATGGATGGATGGATGGATGGATGGATGGATGGATGGATGGATGGATGGATACCTGAAAGTTTGCCAATTTCTAAATTTGGGATGATTCGGAAGCTAGCCTTGGCTACGCAGCCGGGCCAATCCCATCTAATCTTATTCCAAGAAATACTTCCTTGCAGACTTTACGAAACAACCTTGCGGACAGCGACATTCTTATTGTCTTTGGGCTGACTAAAAACCCTAATTCATGAAAATTGGCGACAGCGAATTAATGGAGCTCATCCGACCGCTTCATAGTCGTGAAGATTTCGTTCTGAGTAAATAGTAAAGGCCCTGCAAGCACATCAATTACCTTCCGATTTGTAGCTGATAAACGTAAGCATCGACAAAGAAAACATGCGTGGAGTAGCGTTTATATGCCATACACGAAGTCGCTAGATTTGGAACCTACCAGATTCTACCCGTCTCTACCAGATGTGCTGCGAGCTGTAAGAGTTTTGCGGGCTTGCTTCAGCAACGTACTCGGGCTCGGCTGCGGATCCACTATTGCAAGAATCTGCAGGCGCCGAATCCTCTATCGGCTACATGCACGTGCAAGCAAGCGCAGGATGCGTGCACCTTCAGCAACTTGACTGTGGTGACTGCCATTTCTGCGAATTAAGTGTCGCCCAGTAGTTTTTGAGAACGCCTTTACTTGACCCCCTTCACATAACTCGCTGTGTCAGGCTATCCCAGACAGTTACTTTTTGCACTCCTGAAAAATCTTTCGCCCCCTTCTTCGTTGGACTCTGAAGCTGACCGGGAATTCTGCACATGGCATTTAGATTTATGTCTATGCCACATGCTTTCTGCTGGATATCGTTCTTAGCTCCTCAGTATCATCGCACTGCTTACGATGCGCTTCAAGAGGTGCAGGTCCCAGACCTAACTATTTCTGACCGCCTGGTAGCTTGGAGACAGCGCAGCAGTTTTGACGGAGTCTTTAAGTCTCGAAGCAGTATAGAAGGCTGGAGTGTAGAAGGCTAGGGCAACGAGGTAACACGAGATTCCTGTTTAAGCTTGTGCGAATGGAATTTTCAGCTCCTGTGTGCCCAGGAAAATTGATTCCTTTATATCCACATTTACTATTCGATGCTTCAATATAAATCTTTTACAGCAGCTACCATCCTGGAGCAGTAGGAAATATATTTCATTTGGCTGGTACGTCATCCAAAAAGTTGAAGCAGTCCAATATTTAAGTTTCAAGGATATGTTTTGACAACCTATCAACTCTGCTGTGACGACAACTCGGTTTGCCTGGACCAGTTATCCCCACATGCCTGGCTTCCACCCCTCCCTCCCACCCCTAGTTGCCTCTCTACCCGGTCAAGCCAATCCATTCTACTGTTGTGAAATCTTACCTTTGAGACTAAACAACGGCTTACATTTCACGTAAGCGCAGGCAGTAGGATTTCCTGCATTACTAACGCGCAACAGGGCTGATCCACCCATGCTAACTGTCTTCCTGAACTGAGGTTCTTGCTCTGCACAGCTTCTGACACCCTAACAGCATCGCTGCATTTTTGTCGCCAAAAGCAAAACTTGTGTATTCACCACACTCAGAGATTGCGGTATAAGATAAATTTCTCCTGGATTTTGCCGCTCTTGAGGATACTTCGGAAGATGGATTTCGTTTTGGAAAGATTGCGGTTTAGCAACTAAGCCGACTTTGATGTTGCATTGTTCGAAGCGTTTGAGTACCGCTTGAGCAGCGTTTGGATCAACAGCCGCACTTGGATTAACAGCTGCACTTGGATCAACAGCCGCACTTGGATTAACAGCAGCGCTTTAAGACGTCCTTTCTTTGGACTCTGTGCAGTTCTACATCAGTGAGTTATCCGCTGGAAGAGCTTGAAAATAACGAGATCGCACTTTTGCAGACGACCGCATTTCTCGCAGTATGCGAAGCATAGGACTAAAATTTTCGAGCAGATAAATGCTACGCCTTTAGAAGTATTTCTCTAATTTTTCTCTGATCTTGCCCCTTCTTTCTGTCTCGCGCGCCACTCAAATGAATCCAGCAGGCAGATTAATGCTATTCTTTTAGAAGTCTTGAATCTCCTAAACGTTTCCCCTTCTTTCTGTCGCTTGCTTTCTTCAAATAGATTCAGCTGCCCACGAATGTAAACACGGTGCAAGACTTATAAAGCCAATCAGTAGAGACATACGAGGTTCCTTCCAAAGCCGCAGCTTTTGTGATTTTTTTCTCCCTTCCGTCAGTCTTTTTTGCTTAGCTAATCAGGTGATCGGAATGACATGTGCAGTTCCGTCAAGAGACTCTGCTTTCGTCTCTGTTTTTTTCGACTTTTACCAATCTCTTGTGCTTGTCAAATCAATTCAGCTGCGTAAGTATGCAAACACACGGCGCAAGACTCACCTCGAGTGTATATACAGAAGATTCGCGTTCACTTAAGAACGGCTCTGTTGTGTCCGGTCTTTTGTGTAGATCAACCATCTGCCAAAGGTTAGAATAAACATGCTCCTTCTTGTAAAGGCATAGAGTTTGCCTTATCCCATTAGACCTCTGCAAAAAGCTTTTGACTGACGTTGGAATAGCTACGTTGTATAATTGTCAAATCGAGGAGAGCTTTTTAAAGCTCAAACAGCTACTGTAAGCCACGAATTAATCGATAAGTTGCGCATGTTTTGTCTGCCTGTAAAATCTTCGAGTTGGTCGAACTTCTTCGAAGCGTGCGTGCGTGGCGTGAGTTCGAATCGTGCGACTCCTCAATTAATAGGTTGCTTGCTCACCGGGGGGTCGGAATCTCGTTTAACCTACTTACGCTGTAAGTCTTTCTCGAGAGGCAGCAACGGATTTGGCTGATCAGAAACAGGGGAACAAATATATTGATCTCTCGTGCCATGAAGTTGGATGCACGCCTGTTGTCAAAGCGTAACCAGCAGGTCTTTTCCAAGATGAATTGACCGAAGCGATTGACGCTGTTGGCCATGAACTATGGAGAATTTAAGAGAGAACGGTTGAGCTTCATGGGCAACAAATTTTGGTCGCTAAAAACAATATTAAGAATTGAATTCTTTAGACAGATTGGCAGATCACGGCTCTGCTAAAATGTTGAAGTGATGTGTGCGAAAGTAGAACATTGGCTCGAAGGGAATATCATCCAAACAGAAATGGCTTTTGGGATTGGTACAGTTGACTTTCGTAGCCATGGGAAACTCGGCTTACACAGACGCCTTCAGATTCGACGCCTTTGTTTAGTGCGAGAATTTGTTTTTGTTATGAGAATTGAGCCCACTGCCGGATTTCTTTTGGAACATCACAAAACCAAGGTAAGCTTTTTTTTTGGCCTCAGTGACGAGTGGCGTATCTTTGCCAAACGAAAGAGCAAGGAAAAACATCTTGTTCTTGCACTAAGTAGTTTCTTTGTTCAGCCACGAAAGAAATTTTGCTATTTTTCAACGAAAGGAAAGATCCCTCGTGTTTACGAACTTAAAGTTTTTTGCTTGGACTCGTTTAAGGGTGTTCGTGTCTTCATGGAGAATAAGATATTCGTGCGCCGCTGCCTGTTAATTGTTTCGGGCGATAATTGTTGACTCGTCGCATTTACAACTTAATGATACACACATCCGATAATCTTGAAAGTTTTTATGTTTCGACATCATCAGCACCGTCAAACGTACTTCTAAGATGGTAATTCATATTATGTGAGGTTTAGAACTGAGTTTTAGGCCTTTCCCTGTCCATTAACCACTTTCTACCACTATGCGCTTGGAAGGAAAGATCCGGTGACAAAAAATTCTATAGATTGAGGAATTCACTAAAGCACTTCGGGTAGGCCTAAAGCCGGGTTTCGAATGGAAGGTATCCAGCGGAGCACGGCCTCTTCTGCACGTGAAAATGAGGCGATGTCTACTGCTACTATGGCTACTGTTACCATGGCTATTGTTACTATGACTGTTGCCTCGCTGTTTCGTAAATTTTTTCCCATGCTTTCAAGTCGAAGGACTCAAGAGTTCAGATTCAGTTTTGAAATTTGAAAATTGAACCTACAATCCGGAATCATGTTCAACTTTCAACTCTCCACTTAACACCCCCCTCCTCTCTTTCCCTCTCTCAGTATTCGTTGCAGAACGGACGAACTGGTGAATATCAATGTTTTATAGTACTCAGGCACATATGCTGTGTTGATATGAGCCTACCTGTACGGCGATCCGTGTAACTGGCCGCACCAACTCTAAGTCTCACTAAAAACTCTTTGAAGCGGAACGGCCTGTAATCGTTCTCGTGTTGGTCTCAATTGACATTATTGATGATGTTACTATTGTAAGAATACTTGCGTAATACTCCCGTGCAAAAGTTCACCTGCAGGATATCTTCACTGCTAAACCTAACAAGATGTTGGCGTCACTTCATTCGCATCAGGCTGCGAGCGAAAACCTTGACCTGGTTGCAACATGTCGTGCTCATGCCCTTTTGCTTTGTTCTAGTTATAGCACGTAGGCAATGACCTTAAATGAGCACCTCGTTCACCTGTGACTGCTATTTGCCTGCCCAGCTAAATTACGTCGTAAGAACAATTCTGCTCAAAGTAACTAGTATTAAGGCTTTTTATCTCCAGGTATTTGCCATATTCAATATTTTAACCAAACTCTACTCATAACAAAGCAAAACCGACTACTGTGGATCTGACAATCTTGAAGCTGTAATTCGAGGAATGTCACGAGATACGAGTGTTAAAACTTTATTTCCTGGAAAGCAAATTGCATCGTCGCTATGGCGACTTATTAAGAATTCAGCAGTGGGTATGTGTGTGATAATGCAGAGACGAAGCGTGGTGCGTATTGGTGTGTAGGGTAAACACATCTACTGACAACCGCACTTTGAGGGATCCGTATCCCTTCCCAAAAACTATTCAAATCCTCTCGGCTGTGTTCTGGCGCATTTTCACACCTCTGTAAAAAAAACTTGGCTTTAAGTTTGTACCGTATATTGATGGCTGTTATGAGGTAGATTTTCATCTATCTGTTTTATAATTAAAGAAAGCTAATTTCCGGTAACCCCGAAAAGAACTGACTGCTTCCAACTCAAATTTTCTCCGCGGGTCAATGATATAGATTAACAGGCAAATATTTGCTAGGCCCTGTGACTATGAAAAAGACTGCGGTCGATCGTTGAGCCTTAGCTTTTGATGAATGCGCTTGAATAGGCAATAGGGCGCTGCAGCTGATATAGAGGCTTGGGTACTCTACACATTGATGCGAATGATGCCTCCATTGTAATTGGTGGTTGGCTCTGCATCGGTTCACTGGATGTCCGAGGGCCTGTCGGCTTAACCGTACTGATGTAACGTGACCTTCAACATGGCTGAATTGTGGGGAGTGCTGACATATTTGTTGTCATATTTGTTTCCGTAAAGGGCTATCTTACGTTGTAGCTGCATGGCTCTTTTGGCAATAGCTAGGCAGCCATCTTTCTGTGAAGATGATAATTTTGAAGTTGAACGACCTACATCTCTGTCTCTTGTTAAAGAAAGTGAATGCAGCGACAAAGACTTAAGTGACTCCGAGGTGGGTCGAGCTGCAAATAAGGCTGCATTTAGCACAGTTTGTTTTGAATACTTTGTTTCTATCGCCGCAGTCTTAAATTGTGTAGTGATGGGTTTGTGCCTTTAAGCAAAGACCTGTAAAAGCCCTGCTGAGTCTACCTGACTTAGCCTGCCCAAGAGCAGGAGCCAAAGCATCTATGATGAAATAGGAGAATAAAAACCAGCACAAAGTTCCGGCTGGGTCAAGATTGACATCTTACATGGATTTACATGTTATTATTTTGACAACAAACCTATCGGGATGTCGTGATAAATCAACATTACACTTGCCTTGATGTGTGATTGAACCCATAGCCAGCCAAATTTGCATGTAACTACTTGTTATGGTGCAACCTGCATATTTCATGGTGACTTAGCACTGAGGGTGCATGCGTTGTAATTTACGACAGGACGAAGAGACAGGATAATTATTGATACTTGTGGGGCTGTGACATTGTAGTCTATTGTTGCTGGCAAGTTAAGTCCTAGCAAGATCCCTCTTAGTACAAATAGTGTCCATGGAGATGACTAATTCTTTCCCTCATGCTCAATTAAGGCCTTGAACATCTCAATTCAATTTCAAGTGCATATTCTTGCTATGGTGCTACGTGCTCCGTCTGTGTTTAATTGGTAGCAAGTTTGCATAGCTTGTAATGTGCGAATGCAAGAAGTGATCATGCAATTTTTCAAAAGTTACATGGTTGAGCCACTATAGTCAAGTGTTGCTGGCAGCTTAAGTTCTAAGTATTATTAATACAGGTAGTTGCCTTGGGAACAGCTAAATTCATATGAGCGAAGGAGTTACAGGATCGTGATTGTCTGATCTGAGCACACAAAATCATTCCGTTACTGCTGTCTATTGAAAGCAACCGAATGGTTGTGAAAGATGTAGAAATAGAAGTTCTTGATGTCTTTGCTGCTTACCAGGCAATGTTTAGTTGCAGCAAGATCAAAGAAGCCTTCTCAAAAGATATGTTTACTTGCAAAATTTGATCATTCATATTATTTTCTTTGTTACCAAATGTCAAACAAGGGAACTTTGCTTCGATTATTTTGATTGTTTTTTAAGAAGCATCAAGCATCGAATTTTCTCTTTCAAGTTTTGGCGTTTTCATTTGGTGAATAGGCCGGCCTAGTTTTGTGCACTATGGCAAAAAAATTATATTCAAGTGGTTCATTTTGCAATATGGACGATGATCTTTTAATAGCAAGGCTTGGAGCATATGGAATAAACATTGACACGCTGGCTTACATCTAGCAGTACCTAAAGGGACAAGAACAAGTAGTTCACATACATGGCAAATGCAGTCCATACCAATAATTTTTTTCGCAAGTACATCAAGGCTCCATCTTAGGTCCCTTATTGTTTATCATATTGATAAATGACCTCACGATATATGGAAAACGCAGACATCACGATTTTTCAGACAACATTATGCTATCAGTGTGCGCATGTAACACAAGTCCAAGATCGTCATTTACTGGCTACTCTTAGATTACACGATAACCAACCCTAAAAAAATTTGATGCAATCTTTGTGACCAAAGGAGAAAATGACACTAAGAAATAAACTGCGCATCAAAGGCATGCAAATAATGACTGACAACTGGGTGACGCTGCTCAGAATAGCAATAGATAACAAACTGAATTTTGACCTGCACATTAGCAAAATCTGCAAGGGAATCTGCTCAATGGAAAGTCTGTCAGCTTAGAATTAAACATTCCAATTGTTTGCAGAAAGGCACTAATTGAGAGCTTCATCTTTTCAAATTTCAACTACTGCCACGTAGTGTTGCACTTTTCCCCAGCAGGGTCCTTAGCCAAAATTGAAAAGCTGCAAGGACGAGCCCTTCATATAGTATACAACTATGCTCAGCAACATAGGATTTCCTTCTTGCAATCTCCCATAAATCCTCAACAGAAGTTTGAAGACTCGTGCCTTATGCGTGGAAGGTTTTAAAACGATTGATAATATGAACCCAGGTTTATATGAAAGAAACTTTCCTAATGCGCAAAAAACAGGCTTTTGCCCAGATATCCCCTAAACTTTGCAGTGCCAAAACCAAACCAAGTTTCTTTTGGTTAACAGAGCCTAGCCATTTGAAAATATCCAGAAATTTAACTTCTTTCTTAATTTTTCTCGGTTTGGTGTTTTTTTTTTAAATGTAATTGGCTATTGCAAAATCGAATGTCGGATGTTACTTTTGTTAATTTTCGAGTACCAAGGGTATGCTAATGTGGATAAAAAGCCATACATTGCTTGTTTCGGGGTGCCCAGTTACATTACAATTTTGACCCTTTTTATAAATATGCCTCCGTACTGGTTATTTAGCAAGTCATAATGTTGCCCTATTTGCACCAGTTCACTCAGCTCTCGTGGTCTAGTGGTGATTTTTGGTAATTTATATTATCAAGTATTGTTTTTATCTATTATCTTTCAGAAAGATGATGTTTGTGGTGAGATGGCTGAGTCACCTGCTAAATCAAAACCGAAACTTGGAAGGCTGCGATCGTAAGTGACACTGCATGTGTATCTATGGTCACCATAAGGCAAGCTTTTTTTCTGTTGACATACAGAATGTATGTAGAGAATGCTGTGGTGGTGTTAAACTATCTTCAAGTTTTAGAGGAACATGGGAAAGCAGGAGTGCTGTGGGTACAGAAATAATTGTAGATTTTGTAGGGGGTAACTGCTTCATGTTTCGTACATACTTGAAAGGTGTTGTTTTTTAGACCGAGCTTTGAAGGTTATTTTGCATCAAGATCTGGTGCTGTGGCTCTTCAGTACGGAAGCTTAAGTTCCGTTGCTGCTCCGAATAAAATAGGTGATGCTTTGCTCTTTTCCTTTGAAAAGTTGTACTTGCTTGTCATAGATATGTCATAGTTTGTTTTATTAATGAGAACCTAGGTTATGTATGTGATTGCAAAGGATATAAGATATTCAGTTTTATCCATCTTAAAAACTTGGTTACTGTTTACCTATCTTTTGGTTATTTAGTTGAGATTCAAGCTCACCTTGAACAGATGATTAGCCTGTTGCGGGATATTGATGTTCTGCGAATGGTAAGTAATTTTATTTTACGTCCTCATTTTTATATAATGACTCCTTTTGTTAGCAGTCTGTTGTTGCATCAGTTCCCACTTTGCTATAAGACGCTTGTTTTTAGAGCACCACATCCTTGACAAGAACCAAAGGTGGTTGTGGTGCATAGCATGGAATTTATGAATGCCGGCAATAAGAGATAATGGATAAGTTTTAGATAATTATGGAGCTTGAAGAGCTGCTAATTCGGGGAAAATTAGTGAACAATGGAGATTGATGTAACCTTTTCGTGTGTGGCACCATTCATTCCTTTTTAAACTTGTTTTTTTTTATTTTTATTTGTGCTTGTTTAGTTACTGCTGCTGCTCCCTGGTTTTGCTATTAGACCTGAAATTGCCAGATGCTTAATAGCGATGATGTTCGTTTTTTTTAAAATTATTTTCTTCAGGCTGTTCGAATTGAAAGCAAGAATCCATTAAAAAAGAGATACCTAACGGTTGTATCCAGTGAACAGGACCACTCAGCCATAATTGGCATTGACTGGTTCAATGATGGGTAGGTTGGCATTTTTTTTTAGTAGTAACAGTTTGTCTATTGCTGTATAATGCCAGTTAAGCCAAGGCAGCCTAGCGCAACATCTGGCTCGCCACTTGCCTGTCTGGCATAGCCTTTTTTATGTGGATTGCTATGTACTGTTTTTAAGTGCCAAGTCGAAGTCTTTAGAGTGCAAGTTGCCTTTGAAACCTAAGAAAACTGTTCAACCCATCAATTACTGGATAGCCAGTCCAATGGTTACTGGCATTTTTGTAGTTAAGCAGGCACTGATGACATTTTGTAATTATCATTTGCAAGCTTTACCTTTGTTTGGATTGAAGTAGTAATGGATAAGCAGTCCATAGTATCCTGATGGAGTTTTACTTTTTTGTTTTTCGAATACTGAGACTAATGCATGGACTTCTTATTAACTCTATGAACAAATGGAACTTATTTTAGAGCGTAAAGCTTTTCTCATAATGTGAGATCGCGGTTTTGATCAGAGGCCTGTTGTTCGAATATAATTTTTGTCGGTCTTTGTTTTATTTCCTTGGACCAGATGGGGTTAATTGATCACTGCAGTGAGACCTTAGCCATGTTCGTTTGCGTGTGTGCGCAACTTCACATGCGTTGTATTTTTTTTACGATCTCTTGCGTGCAGTATATTTTTGGGAGTATCTCTCAATGTGTCTTTTATTTCTTGGCTCTTTTAAAGCCCTACTATAGGATTGGTGTATCCAATCTGGAACACGACGAAAGTTAACTTAGACGGAGATGGGTACGTTGTCCTTCTAGTTGAGAAACTTCCATAGTTTTGCACTGCATGTTTAGAATTGCTGCCAACTGTGAATTTGAAGTCCTAGCTCTCTGGTGTTTTCGAACTATGAACATGAAACCTTTGTTAATTGTGCTGTAGTTGTTGGCATTGTTAAAGCTCTTCATGATGCACTTGGGGTATGAACCTAGAACTAGGTATCAGTGTGTCTGCTTGGTGCTCTTTAGTGGATTTCGTGTTGCCAGAGGGCAGGACAGATACTACATATTCAAGCCCGTATCAGTGCAGACGTTATGGTAGGTCCATGTGTGTGTGTGTGTATGTGTGTGTGTGTGTGTGTGTGTGTGTGTGTGTGTGTGTGAGTGTGTGTGTGTGCATGTATGTATGTATGTATGCTGTATTATGATTGTGTATACTACTGTAATTATTTATAAGCTATTATTCATGGGCTAAGTGATCGTGCGATATGTTCGGTTAGGCAGGCATTTTCGTGTTTTAGACCGTTTGGTTTTGTCTTTAGTTATGATGACTTAAAGAAAAAATATATTTGAATGGGTTTTGTTCTAAGTATATATACTGTTTTTCTCTAGGGATGTTTGCCACAGGGTTTCTCTAGGGCGACGTTTGAATGCGTTAGCAGCTGCGCAATTTGCGCTAAAGCTGTGTGCCTGGTATAATGTTTAATCGGCCGATCGCCGCAGCAACTCGAACTCGATTTGTAGGTCGGCTTAACGTTGCGTCAGGGTCAAACCGGGAAATCTGGGATCTCACTGCAAGGTCGGTACTAACAGAACGGAGATGAGCACTGACCGATGCTTTGTCGGGCGTGGTATGGAGTTTATAGCTTGCGTCACATCGTTTCAGGTCAGCGCTTCAGGTAATCCAGAAGGCTCACGAGTGTGCCCGCAAGTACAACTACTACCCCGGCAGCAGTACGTCGGGCTTTATCGAGTACTACATCGATATGATATCTTCCGACGATGCTTCCATTAACGAATGGTATGTGTTGTTGTGGACACGATTCAAACGGAGTATCCACTCTTCTGGTGTCCTGCCATTGATGCGTTTATAGACCGTACATATGGTTATGTTAAATCTGTGTTGTGGTTTACTTTCGTCATGCTTGTCCCTTTGTATAAGTTAAAGTTAGTTCGAGCACTTTCCGAGTTTTATTAAGTGTTGTTATGCTCGTTTATCGGTTCGTGTTTCGTCATTGTTGTGGTCGTACGCCATAGCATCTCAGGGATATGTTAGGTAGTGGTCATGCCTATGATGTGGGCACATCCGCATATTGTCGCCTTACATTCGCCTCTGGCCCGGATGTTTGGCATTGTTTGCTTGTTCCTTGAATGGCGGCTGTTGCCCTGTGTTCACAACGAAGGCGCAGTAATTTTCGGAGCTAGCATGTGTAACGGTGTTGCTCGACTCCATGTTTCTTGTATGTTATTTATGTGTTCATGCTTAATCGTTTCTCTTTTTTTTTTTTTTTGAGAGAATTGAGTTGATGTCGGCTTTGTCATCGATTTGAGTGACGAGTACTTCCGCTCTTTAGACGCGAAAATTATTATTTTTAACTTTTTATTTTTTAATTTATTGAGCTAGCTCGTGCTTGATTGGCTGCCCACCCGACCGGCCTATCTGCGTTCTTGTGTTGACTGGAGCTGGACTCGCATCCAGAATCTCTCACACCTTATCGCGCTCCTTCGCCATTGTCGCGCAAGTAGCTCTGCGGAGTTGTTACTACGAGAGTCTTCTTACTGGCCTTTGACGTTCTTTCGTTAATGTAGTAAACCCAGTGGGCTGCTCTTCGTCGAAGTATGTTTGGCGGCTGTTATATATGGTTTCAGCTGCTAATGAGGGCTTTCTCTCTGCCCCCCCCTCCCTCTCATACTCACGCTCGCTCTCTCTCTCTCACACTCACGCTCGCTCTCTCTCTTATTTTCTTTCTCTCTCTCTCTTTTTTTCTTTCTCTCTCACTCGTTCTTTCTTTCTCACTGTCTTTCTCTCTCTTTTTTCTCTCTGTATTTCTTTCTTTCTCACTCTCTTTTTCTTTCTCTCTCTTGTTCTTTCTCTCTGCTTTTTTTTTCTCTCTCTCTCCCTTTTTCTTTCTTTCTCACTCTCTTTTCTTCTCTCTCTTTTTCTTTCTTTCTCCTTTTTTCTTTCTCTCTCTCTTTTTCTTTATCTCTCTCTCTCTTTTTCTTTCTCTCTTTTTCTTTCTTTCTCACTCTCTTTTATGGTTTCTCTCTCACTCTCCCTCGCTCTTTCTCTTTTTATCTCTCTCCAATCCATTGATAAAAAGTTTTTAGAGAAGCGATATGTTTTCATTTTGTTGCTTGTTTTGCTTTGCAACATCGAGTTATCGGGTCGAGTCCGGTAACGCTCTTGCCGTATTCTGCTTGTGGGTGATCCGTTTCTACGTAACACGTGAACGCGTGTTTGCACGTCTATGGCATGTCTTTTCGTTCGTGTCATTGTTCATCCGCAGTTGCGTTGTCCAGATCGTACGTAGCGTCAAGTTCATAGCCAGTCTGTTTTAGCCTGTTCACTGTTTTTTTTTTTACAAATACAGTTACGGTTGGCAAGTGCAGCCCTTCATGATACTATGTAATCAATTGAGTATAGACTAGCAAGCATGCTTAGTAAGTCTTACATGGCGAATCAAGTCCCTGAAAAATCTATAGACCCAAAAAATCATCCCTTGCTTACTAGAACTAATTTCTTTCCTGGTACTTTGAGGTATTGATACATGATTTTCCTGGTACCTTGAGGTATATGATGCATGATTTATCATACTTGATTTTGTCTATTTGTATATCGGTGTGCGTGAATACATTTACGCGTGTTTGCACGCCTATGGCATGTCTTTGATGTTTGTTGTGCTGCATTTCTCCAGGGAGATGCTGGATGACACGGCAAGTGTGGCCTCCGTGCAGCCAAGCACAGAGCGTTTAATGTAAGACATGCTTTAGATCAATCGTTCAACTTCGCAGCCTGCTCTTGCATGGTAACACTAGCCATTTGTGATTATAACTAAACTGCCTTACGGTTGCTAAATTACTAGCATCATCTTGTTTCTTCCAGTTTCGATAAGGATCAGGAAAACTTTGAAGCCTCCTTACGTCACAAGCTCAGGGAGGTAAGGATTGTCGCTCTGTCTAAAAGGTATATACGTATATAT
>QQSS02178674.1:0-14623 GCA_003687565.2 Craspedacusta sowerbii
GCAAAACGGTTTTCAGATTTGAAATTAGCATGAAAAACTGTATTAGACCCACTAAACACCATGTCAGATATCTACCAGTTGTTATTCAGTGTTATCAGCAGAGCCTGACACGCTTAGGTGCATTTCTTAGTAGGTCGAAAAGGGATCCGGAGGTATGTAGGGAGTATGATAAAATTAAGAAGGATTAGCTTGAGAGCGGCGTGTTGGAGCATGTAAGTGAGGACGTTCCATTACCTGGATGCGCTTGCTACATGCCTCATCATGCTGTTGTTCGTAAAGAAAAGGTCACCACGAAGGTACGGATTGTTTGTGATGCTAGGTCGAAGACTGCGGGGCCGTCGTTCAATGAGGTATTGCATGAAGGACCGTGCTTGCTCCCGGAGTTTGTTAAGGTACTAAAAAGGTTTCCAATGTTAAGGGTTGGCGTAACGGCAGATATCGAAAAGGCGTTTTTGCAGGTAGAGGTTGCATCCTGTCTTGGCCGGGGGTCAAATACGGCAGGAGGTACGAACGAATTAATGTATTCCTAAGTAACCACCTGTTTATCTGATGTTCCCCACGATGAAACGTTTGACCAAAAGATGCCTGGTGTGGTTGGGGATGCGGGAGAGGATGAATTTGTTCCCAAGTTTGAGCCCGTATTAGCTGTTAATGGCACAGAATTCGTGGGGTCGAAGCGTGGCTTACTGCAGACAATCGCAAGATGTTTTAATCCGTTAGGTTTACTAAGTCCCTTGATTATGTCCCTAAAATATGTTTTTCAGGAGGTGTGTAAAGTATCCACCACTTCTTCGTACTCTCCATTGTCGAGTACTCACGCTTGTCGTTTAGAGCATTGGCTCAAGGATGTAGAAGTTGTTCGTTCCATTAGGTTAGGTCTCTGTGTGCTTCCTGATGAGAGAACGCCTCGAAACTTCATAAAATTAATCAGCTTATGCGACGCGAGTAGGGCGGGATACATGGCTGTTGTTCACATCACGTCTGTCAGGATGTTATTTTGGAATGATAGGCTAGTGCCTATAAGGGAGCAAAGCATACCACTGTTAGAGATACGGGCCTGCGTGCTGGTAGTTAGACTCGTATTTATAGTTCGGGAAGTTTTTAATGCCTTACTTGTGGTTGAGCAGGATCTCTATTTTTTTAGCTTGCGCAATGTTGTGTTGGCGACTTGGCAAATAGAAAAATTAAATATAAGTGAAGACGGCCTTGTTCGAGGAGCGAAGGTTCGGGTCGCTAGCAAGTCAGGAGTGCGTGGTGGGTGTGTGTTGCTTGAGAGACCGTTGCAGCGTCTATACCCCCTTGTGGTTCACCCTGCACGGGAGGATGCGGCTCTGGTACCAGGACTTGCTGACGAGCTATCTCACCCTATTGGAGAGGAAGCTCAAACGGGCAGTGGCAGAGACCAAGTGCCCAGCCCTCCTTTCCAATTGAACGATACGATTGACTAGGCTTTACGAGTCGCTGGTTCTCGCGTTGAAACTGAACGGAGGTTGAAGCGCACCACTGTCCGCGATAGTGATTTTTTCAGAAAATTTCTCAAGCAGAGGTGAACGTGCAGGTGTTGATGGAATGAAAAGAGTTCGTGGCATCCGAGCCGATCAAGATCAAAAAGAGTTCGTGGCGTCAAGGTCCGAGCCGATCAAAATCGAAAGGAGTTCGTGACGTCCGAGACCATCAAGATCAAGAAGAGTTTTAGTAAAATGAAGTGGATTCATTTTAAGTGGCAGTGTTGCCTAAGGCCAGTCTCCATCGAGGCGTTTACCGGACTGGCCGGATTGTTGACGACCGTGGTGCCGAAGGGCTGTCGGCAAGTGCCCAGAAGTGAAGTTCAAAGCGGCGGACATATTATTTAATTTAATTTTAAGGATTTTTTGTATATAAGGGGAGTCTGAGAGTTGGAGAGTTGGAGAATAGAACACGGAGTTGGGAAAACAATTCTAAGCGTAAGTCTTCTTGTTTACTGTCTCGGGCGAGTGTACTCGTCAGGAGTAAGGTGCAGATTTCTTTGCAAGCTAGTTCTGTACTTGTGCCTGCTGTAATCCCGTAGGGGTGGCTTACTATAGGTGGGGCAGACTATGCGACGGCGAGAGCGAGTGTGGAATAGGTGTGAGATATAAGCAACTAGTGTACTCACCAGAAAAATATTGCATTAGACATTCCACTCCCCTTCTTTGATGAGAAGCATCACATCTCACAGACAGTCTCATCACAAAGGCGGTATCATTTTGGCCCAAAGGGTTTGATGCTGCTGGTTTTTCTTACCTGATTAGCGCAAGCTAGGCAGCAGCACAAGCAAAACTGTTTTGTTGATATATAAAAGCCGGAATTTTTCGAGGCGCATTCCTTCCGACGGGTGCAAGTAATATTATTGCAAGCATGCATTCTTCGGTAACCAAACTAACAAAAAGCATGATCTTGCATTCATTTTAAATATATTGTTGGTTTAAGGTTCACAGGTTTGCCTCCTCGTTGTTCAGAAATCCTTTTGCAAGACAATGTTCGCTAATACATATCTGTGAAGATTTGCATTTACAGCAAGAGTATTTATAAACAATGCCAGCTTTATGTGGGTCACTTATCCTTGACAGACGAGAAGATTGGCATTCCAAAAGTCCGCACTTATAAATAGTGATAGATCATCACCAGTTACTGGTTCTAATATCCTAAATCATACCAGCAAGGCGCAGTTCAAAGGAAAGCTTTTTGCATTTTTTATTGCTACATATATAAGAAGGATAGTTTTATCGAGTAAACGTATTCTAAACTATAACCTAGCGTCTGCTTGGGGGGTCATCCATAAAAGATGTCCACAATCTGTCGGGAAATTATAACCCCCTACCCTTTGCCCACTTTGGGCCACCTTTGGCTGACCCCTTCCCCCTCCCCTGTTGTGGACGTCCACTGGAAAAACGTTTTATCCTTAAATAGTTCTGACTTAACAAGCAATATTACGCTACCAGGTGATGGCATCCAAATTTATTAATGACTTAAAATTGATCTGCACCAAAACGGGAGATAGCAAACTTACGCAAAAGGTTATGATGCGGACACAAAATTTATCAGTAAATTTATGCTAGTGCTGAGATGTGCAAGATTTGACTTCATGTTGATCAGGAACACTTAAATACTTTGGTAAATTAGTACTAAAACAAGGAGGCCAAGGAATTTTTGTAAAACGCGAAAACTAATGTGAATGTGTGGCCACAGAATTTACGTTGATAGAGCAATGGAAAAAAAAAATGCAGAACCGATATTGAACCACAACGCAAATATTAGCGACACAAAACACTCACCAATAAAATGGGTTGGCACATAGTAGATTAGTATATCAGATGTTATCACTACTAGCTCAATCAGCTTAAGATTGTAACAGTTCAAAAAAATCGAGCATAATGACGATATCTGCAGTTTAGTCGTCACCTGTTGAGTCAGTCTGATTATTTGGCTTCTCAGCTGTCACAAAGTAGAGATGATGAACAACCGGGAACAGATTTTCTTGAGGTTTAACCCAGCCGCAGATGGACACTGCACATCAAAAGGCATGCTTTTAAAAACATTCTGAAGGGATGTCATTAAATAATTGACCAGTTTAGGTGCAGCAGTTCAATTAGGATCAAGCTTAAAGAGCGACACCTGCGCAAGTTTGTGAAGTCGGGGTGAAGATCGAAATTGATCGGCAATTGATGAGTAGCCAAGTGTTGACCAATTGAGCTCGACTTTTGCTTGCGTTTCTCGTGGCGTGAGAGCTTGATCATCGCGCACCATAAATTGGCCAACTCACTTAACGTGCAGTGAGACTCGACAAAGGTGAAGCTGTTTTAGCTCTACTTCGAAGATGTGACTCTGGCGATTTGTGCTTTGCTTGTTTTTGTTTTTTGGTTAATTTGTATTCTTGTTCGTTTAGTCTGAAGATGGTCCAATAAAGGACCGAAACGTCACAAAAATTATTAGCTTTATTCTTGGCCTTAAAGATTTGCCCATCGAGGTCCTCATTTCTTCTCTAAAGATAAGATACATAAGCATATAGAATCAAAAATGACAGATATCTGCATGGGAGGGAGAGCTCCTCGTAGCAATGCTAATCAGAATTGAGGAGCTCACCCAGACTTTCTTGCTAAACATATGATAGACAAAAACAAACAAGTGATTGATTGTACTAATGCTGCATTAACTTTAAGGGAACCGCAATGGACCTCATCACTGTCGCCAACGGCAACTTAGACGCAGCAGAGTGGCTTGGGACAATCACAACTTTGTGCGGCAGGCGTTCGACCATATGTACGCAACACGAGGCAGCCTGCCTAGATTGGTGTGGCCACACGCTCATTGTGTGACCCAAGGCTATCTTCAAACGTAGTAAAGCGAGCCTTGGTGTGACCTCAAACATTGGCGACAAACATCTCGCGGTCTGTGCGCCCAGACACACGGGCCGTCGTACTTTCTGTTTTTATGCTTCCGCGAATTTCATGGAATTCTGAGGGTGCGGTCATGTACTGTGAAGCCCTCGTGGTGAAGGCCTTTCTTTGAAGCCCCAACTCAATAAGATTCTGGCGAGAATGGGGTTTGAAGATTGCGATGTAAGTTGGATGTATTACTTCTGCAGCTGTAGCTATATTTTCACTTTCGCGAGCTCGATGAATATGCTGTTTTTTTACTATTGATCTAAACTTTCTTTTTGCACGACTACAAACAAGAATTGAAACTTACATAAGTTCTGACCCATGACATTATTTTCCTGGTTTCAGTGAATGAATCGTTAGTAGGAATGTCTTTCACGTCATATTTGAACCGTTAATATTTAATACTACATTAGTAGGGTGAAATTTGATTACCAACATGCCTTACTATTGTCGTCTCCACTACCTTAAAGTCAGCTCTTGAAGTCCCGTTTATTTACAAATGGTGGCGTCCCAATCTGATTAGCTCCGTCTATGAGAATGTCTGAATCTCAAACGGATGCTCGATTGTTATATTTGTAACTCTTTGCAAGCGTTTTGTTACTGATTTGTCTTATAGTTTACTTTCTCAGTAATGCCACTTTTGAAGGACATCTATTTGAGAAAATATACTCTCTCTCTCTCTCTCTCTCTCTCTCTCTCTCTCTCTCTCTTTCTTTCTCTCCCTCTCTCTTTCTCTTTTTAAAAAAAACTCAATAAAATTCCAGTGCACAAAATCGTGGAATACCTTATTAAACTTCTGCAAGTTTGATGCATCAAAACTTTCCAAGCATAAACTCAAGCAGGGACTTTCAGAAATGATATTAAAATATTACTAACTCCCATACCTCCACAAGAATATTTTATAAGTGCTATAGCACTACACACATCAAACACAACACAAATGCCCTCCTATCACCACCTTAGGTTACCAATCCTAGACTAGGCACTGACTAAATTATTGGTATCTTCTCTCACATGTATTTGGAAATTTAGTGTCATGCATAGTGTAATTATTTTAAGCCATGCAATTTTTCTATCTACTTTTAAGTACATGTATGCTTTTGCACGTACTTCTTATTGCGAGAAAAGATTGTTATTGTAGTTGTTGTTGTTGTACAGTAAATAATATCTCTTTCACTCTCTAGCAGCTGTCAGTATGCTTGTAGCTCTGCAATGTAAATGTTGTAGCAGGACAATAGCATTTGTAATCTTAAAGAGTACTTAATTTCTAGCAATTAATTCTATTGAAGTAAAATTTGGATTTTAATTATCATTTCTGGTCAAAATGCCTATGTTTAAATTCTGACACTTAAAGTTTTCCGAGTGCTGAAGCATTCTTGGAAGAGAAGTTTGCAAAGGCACTGTGCTGTATGCTTGCAACCCTTAGGTTTGCAAATATCTTGTGTAATTAGCAGTAAAGATGTGCTAGCTTGCCCATAACTTATGGGTGCTTTTCTAAATGTATTAGATAAGCTGGTACATCTTTCCCAGGTTGCAAATGGTGATTGGGATTGTGTGAAAAATATAAGAACCTATATGCAGTTACTGGCTGTTTGTTTAGATTGGCCTTTCATCTACGACTTTGCCATCTGACGTGTGCTCACAGGAGGTAAAGAAGTCAAATAAGGCAAAATGGAAATCAAAGAGATCATTGTTTCTTTGCAAATACTATCTTGTTGGTGAATGCAGTGCTAAAAAGGGTAAATGCCAGTTTCTGCATGCGTGCAAAAGATTTCTTGAAGGAAGCTGCACTCAAACTTCTTGTGGCTTGTCACATGATTTGGATGATGATCAAAACAACAGAGTACTTCGGCGACATTCTTTGTGGGGTAATGACTCATTGATGGTGCAAACAAGATCTCTGTTGCCACACATTTGCTTGAGGTACATACAATCTGATTGTAGCAAGAATGATTGCGGTAATTTGCATATATGCTCAGCATTTGTGCAGGGCACATGTTCAAGGTCATGTGGCTTGGAAAAGTCACATGACCTGCAAAGTCATCACAACTGTAATGTTTTGATCAAGTACTTTAAAAATTATTTGGATAGATTTGGTCAATGGAAAGGACTAATTAAAAACAGCATTCTGATTTTATCAGATGTGCAAGAGCTGTCTGACTATCTGAGGTTTGAGGAACAGCCACTGCCTTTGAGACATGTTGTGGAAAAGTTTGGTGATGAAGTAAGGAGTGTGCTGCTCTCGAATAGGCAGGCATTCTATATTAGGATGCAGAAAGAAGATGAGTGGAGTGTTTTTGCGAAAGTGGAACTTAAGTTATGTGAGAAGTACTTAAGTGGTCTGTGCCCTGCTTCAGGCTCTTGTACAGAGCTGCACATTTGCAAAGCCTTTGTGCTTGGCGCACATTGCTGCAGAAACCTGACAGATTGCCAGTTAGGTTTGTCTCATGACTTGAAAGCATTTGGCAATAATGGTACATTGCTGACTAGTGCTGGTATTAGTCGTCTTTCATCCCAAGCTGTGATAAAAAAGCTTAGATATTCTTTGCCTTTTGTTTGCAAGAGTTTTGCAAGGAAGGGTTTTTGTTCTGCCTTTGATTGTGGGTGCCTTCACCTGTGTCCGCATTTTGCAGCTGGCTCTTGCACAAAAAATTGTACCTTTTCTTATAAGTTTTCAATGCAGCGGCAATTTGCGCACAACTTAGCTGGCCCTGAGAATCGTGTGATTCTGGAATCGGCAGGACTGTCCATTCTAAAGCAGCATCGTAACTTTTCTCTTGCCAACACACTGTATCCCCCTGAGTTTTTCCCTGATCGCAGACATGCCTTAAGCAATGCATTAGTCAGAGATGGTAAGAGTGTTGTTAATGCAGATGCGCCAACGCCAAAGAAGGTGTTTGCTGCGCCGGAAGAAAGATCATTGGTCCCTGTAAAATCTGGAAAGAACACAGGTTTGTGTCTTAACTACTCCTTAAGCTGTCATTTGTCGCTTGAAGTAAACAATGCTGGGTTTCTGGCTTGCAGTTTTATCTGATATAATTATGACAATGGCAAATGTACAGCATCTTCTTGTTCTGAGAATATTGCTTGGTACATAGCCACAGTTAGACCCATGTGGATGCGGTTACAGGGGTGTGATCTTGTGCAAATCTGTGATAATTACAACACCCAGCTTTTTTCTTGTTTCACTTGATATTAAACTTGATTCTATAAGAGTCTGGAAGCAAATGAATATTCATTGTATGAAGAAATGCTGGTTTATATCTATACTCTCTGCTTACGCTGTCATTCACCTCAACACTTACCCTATGTTGGGTTTCTGAGTAGAATTGATCATAGTTTTGTTATGCGATTATAATGTGATAGGAATAGTTATGAGACTTGTTAAAATTTCAGCAGTGTCTTGTTTTTGGTAAAAGATTAAATGTATAACCACAACGAATACATAAATATGCACTTGCAAATTGTGCGTATAGACTGTGTGAACTAATGTGCCCAGCTTTATGAAACTGGTTACCTTTTTGCAAAGAATTATGGTCGATTTCAACTAGGATGGTATTATATAACTTTGATATCAGTCTTTAGTGGCAAGTGTTCATTTCTAACATAGTGATGCTTGTTGCCTAGGGTCTACATCAATTGATGTAGGTTTTACTACTAAAGTGAAAACAGAGAAGAGACAACCCACAGTTTTTGCAGTAGGTAAAGAAAGTTCATCCTTCACTCAAAGACAATTTATAGATAAAACAGGTTTGCTACTTTCTTTGTGGTTATTACTGTATAATTGGCTTATTTCTTTTCATCTCGTTTTTTCGAGGGAACGCTAAAAAACCAGGGGCCCAGTCGTCAGCACAACGTTATTCTAAACTCTACTCAATGTTCTTACTAAATCGAATCTCGCGGGGGCCTTTATTTGCACGTTATGAGCACTTAATCTGCTGACTTCCTTGTTGCATGGTACGTTGTGCTGGTTGATTTTTGCAAGGATGGTGTTAGCGAGCTGTGATATTAAGCTTGTTGTTTTCATAGGGCCCACATCAATTGAAGTAGGTATTACTACTGAAGTGCCAACAGAGAAGAAACGAACCAAAGCACTAGTCGGTAATAACAATTCATCTATCATCAAAGAAAAAAATTTGAAGATAAAGCACGTTTACTGCTTCCCTTGTAGTCCTTACTGTATCATTGGTTTATTTCTTTTGATCTTGTTGTTTTTCGGTGAAAGAATGTAATACATAGTTCTAGGTCCTAATGCAGTTAGTATTGAATCCAACTTGCGTGAGCAAATTAATAGTTTGAGTTCAAAATAATGCTTGTGTGTGACTCTACTTCGTTTTAAGCTGATATTTTCATGTTGAGTTAACCAATGTCAATATTTCTTCAAATAACCTTGATCTACACGATGAACAGTTTGATTTATGATTATGATCGTGATAGAATTTTGATGTGATAGAATTTTCGTTTTTTGCTTTGGCATATTGCTTTTTATGTAACTGCATTGGTACCCATGAGTATGGACGTATTGGGGTGAAGTTTCGTTCATAGTCTTTATAAATCAGTCCACATTTTTAAGAGAAGCTGTTTGTTGCCTTTTTTTTTGTTCGAGGTATGTTGTTTCGGTTGATATTAAGAAGCAAGGTGCTAAGGATCTGTTTATGGGGGAGGTATTCATATTTAAGACAGTTGTGCTTGTTACCTAGGGCCCACATCAATTGACGTAGGTATTACTACTAAAGTGCCAACAGAGAAGAAACAACCCACAGCTCTTGGAGTAGATAATGACAATTCACCCGTCACCCAAGAAAATTCTAAAGATAAAGCAGGTTTGCGACTTCCCATGTCGTTGCTTCTGTATAATTGGTTTATATCTTTTTCAACTCGTTTATTTGAGGGAATACTTAAAAAAACAGGACCCCAGTTATCAGCACAAATTACTACCTAACTCTTCTCGATTTTCTTAAGAGATCGAGTCTCTCGGCGGCGTTCATTGCACGTTGTGAGTACTTCTATCGCGGACTTCTTTCTTGCATGGAATGTTATATTGGTTATATTTTTGCAAGGATGTTGTTAGCGAGCTCTTATATTAAGCGTGAAAGCGTTGATGTTCATTTGTAGATGTTGGTGCTTGTTTTCATAGGGCCCACATCAGTTGAAGTAGGTTTTACTACTGAAGAATCAACAGAGAAGAAACAATCCGAAGCGCTTGCAGGAGGTAATGACAATTCATCTTTCATCCAAGGAAAACCTAAAGATAAA
Organism: Craspedacusta sowerbii; assembly: GCA_003687565.2. NCBI lineage: Eukaryota > Metazoa > Cnidaria > Hydrozoa > Limnomedusae > Olindiidae > Craspedacusta > Craspedacusta sowerbii. The sequence continues at coordinate 9,657 of QQSS02178674.1, forward strand.
GCAGGTTTATTGCTTCCCTTGTAGGCCTTACTGTATCATTGGTTTATTTCTTTTGATCTTGTTGTTTTTTGGTGAAAAAATGTAATACATAGTTCTAGGTCCCAATGCCGTTAGCATTGAATCCAACGTGCGTGAGCAAAGTTTTAGTTTGAGTTCGAAAGAATGCTGATTTGTGGCTCTACTTCGTTTTTAGCTGATATTTACATGTTGAGTTAACCAATGTCAATATTTCTTCAAAAAACATTTATTTACAAGATGAGCAGTTTGATTTATGATTATGAACGTAATTGATGTGATGTTGAAACGTGATAGAATTTTCGGCCGCAGTCGGTTTTGGCATGTTGCTATTTATGTAACTACATTGGAACCCTTGAATATTCGCGTATTGGCTTATAATTTCGTTGATTGTCTTACTAAGAAAGAGTCCCCACTTTGAAGAGAAGCTGGTTGTTGACTTGTTTTTTCTTCATGGTATGCTACGTTGGTCGATTTTGAGGAAGAAGGTGCTAAGGATCTGTGATTTATGGGGGAGGTATTCATATTTAAGATAGTTGTGCTGTTTACCTAGGGCCCACATCAATTGACGTAGGTATTACTACTAAAGTGCCAACAGAGAAGAAACAACCCACAACTCTTGGAGTAGATAATGACAATTCACCCGTCACCCAAGAAAATTCTAAAGATAAAGCAGGTTTGCGACTTCCCATGTCGTTGCTTCTGTATAATTGGTTTATATCTTTTTCAACTCATTTATTCGAGGGAATACTAAAAAATCCAAGTCCGTCGATTTTCTTAAGAGATCGAGTCTCTAAGCGGCGTTGATTGCACGTTTTGAGTACTTCTATCGCGGACTTCTTTATTGCATGGAATGTTATGTTGGTTGTATTTGCAAGGATGTTGTTAACGAGCTGTGACATCAAGCCTGTAGGGGTAGGTGTTCATTTTTATAATATTGGTGCTTGTTTTTATAGGGCCCACATCAATTGAAGTAGGTTTAAATACTGATGTGCCAACAGAGAAGAAACGATCTGAAACATTGGCAGTAGATAATGGCCATTCACCAATCACGCAAGAAAAATCTGAAGATAAAGCAGGTTTACTACTTTCCTTGTAGTTCTTGCTTTATCATTGGTTTATTTCTTTGATCTTGTTTTTTTTTTTACTGAAGGAATGTAAAATATATAGTTCTATGTCCAAAGGTCGTTGGTATTGCATCCAACGAATGGGAGCAAATTGATAGTTTGATTTCGAAAGAATGCTGGTTTGTGACTCTACTTTGTTTGAAGCTGATATTTGCATGTTGAATTAACCAATGTCAGTTTTCTTCAAATACCTTTTAGCTGTTTGATTATGATGATGAATGTAATTTATGTAATTAGGAAATTGGACAGAATTTTCAGCCGTTTTTGTTTTTGCACATTTCTTAATGTCTAACTACATTGGAACCTATGATTATCTACGTATTGGCTTAATTGGTTTATTTCTTTTTCGTCTCGTTTATTCGAAGGAATAGGAATACTGAAAGAAAAACATCCCAGATATCAGAAAAAAAAAACAGCATCCCAGTCATCATCAAAAAATTACCACTCAACTCTTCTCGATTTTCTTGATTTATGATTATGATCGTGATAGAATTTTGATGTGATGGAATTTTGGTTTTTTGCTTTTGCATATTGCATTTTATGTAACTACATTGGAACCCATGAGTATGGACATATTGGGGTGAAGTTTCGTTCATAGTCTTTATAAATCAGTCCACATTTTCAAGAGAAGCTGGTTGTTGACTTTTTTTTTTGTTCGAGGTATGTTGTTTCGGTTGATATTAAGAAGCAAGGTGCTAAGGATCTGTGATTTATGGGGGAGGTATTCATATTTAAGACAGTTGTGCTTGTTACCTAGGGCCCACATCAATTGACGTAGGTTTTACTACTAAAGTACCAACAGAGAAGAAACAACCCACAGCTCTTGGAGTAGATAATGACCATTCACCCGTCACCCAAGAAAATTCTAAAGATAAAGCAGGTTTGCGACTTCCCATGTGGTTGTTTCTGCATAATTGGTTTATTTCTTTTTCAACTCGTTTATTTGAGGGAATACTAAAAAAAAAAAACAGGACCCCAGTTATCAGCACAACTTACTACCAAATTCTTGTCGATTTTCTTAAGAGATCGAAGCTCTCGGCGGCGTTGATTGCACTTTGTGAGTTCTTCTATCGCGGACTTCTTTATTAATGGAATGTTTCGTTGATTGATTTTCGCAAAGATGTTGTTAGCGAGCTCTTATATTAAGCGTGAAAGGGTTGATGTTCATTTGTAAGATGTTGGTGCTTGTTTTCATAGGGCCCACATCAGTTGAAGTAGGTATTAATACTGAAGTATCAACAGAGAAGAAACAATCCGAAGCGCTTGCAGGAGGTAATGACAATTCATCTATCACCAAAGAAAAAATCTGAAGATAAAGCACGTTTGCTACTTCCCATTTCGTTTTTACTAGGTCATTGGTTTATTTCTTCGATCTTTAGTTTTTCGATGAAAGAATGTAAAAATATAATTGTATGTCTGAATGCTGTAGTATTGCATCCAACATGTGGAAGCAAATTGATAGTTTGATTTCGAAAGAATGCTGGTTTGTGACTCTACTTTGTTTTAAGCTGGTATTTTCGTTGGTTTATTTCTTTGATCTTGTTGTTTTTCCGTGAAGGAATGTAAAAATATAATTGTATGTCTGAATGCAGTAGTATTGCATCCAACATGTGGGAGCAAATTGATAGTTTGATTTCGAAAGAATGCTGGTTTGTATTTCGACTTTGTTTAAGCTGGTATTTTCGTGTTGAATTAACCAATGTCAACTTTCTTCAAGCACCTTTGTGCAGTTTAATTATGATTATGTATGCAAGCACCTTAGTGCAGTTTAATTATGATTATGTATGCAAGCACCTTTTTGCAGTTTAATTATGATTATGTATGCAATTCGTGACTGTTTTTTTGACTGGCTTTTTTTCGGGGTTTGTTATGTTGGTCGATTTTAAGAAGGAAGGTGTTGAAGAGCTGTGATATTGGACACGTATTCGTATTTAAGATAGCGATGCTTATTACATAGGGCCCACAACGGTTGAAGTAGGTATTACTACTGAATTTCCAACAGAGAAGAATCAAACCGAAGCACTTGCAGTAGGTACACCAATAACCCAAGCAAAATCTAAAGATAAAACAGGTTTGCTACCACCCTTGTAGTCCATGCTGGGTGAATTGTTGATTTCCTTTCATCGTGCTTGTGCCGATAGGGAATCCGTATTCTGTGCTATATTTCTATGTCATGATTGTTGAATCCGTAGTGCGAGAGCGAATCAATAGTCTGCGTTGTCTTTAAAATTTGCGATTACCCTTTCCATGTCTGCTTGCTGTGACACGGTTGTGCTGCTTCAGTTTTAGGTGATAATATCTTCCTGAATTCGTATATATGCCACAATTGGGTCTTGGGTAACTGTACTGCTGGAAAAGATTGTCTTCTGTTCCATAATTATCCGAAGTGTCCATATTTTTGGCGATATAAAAGCACTTCGGATCCTCGCGAAGATTGGTCCAAGTTTGGAACCGATGCGATTAAAGCATTAGAGGAAGCTTTTTGCAGTCCGGAGAATGTTTCATACATGGTTGAATTGTAAGTAGCTTGTCAACCTGTGTTTTGCATGTTCGAGTTGTAAGCACCTTGTCAGCCTGTGTTTTGAATGGTCGAATTGTACGTAGCTTGTCAACATGTGTTTTTCATGGTCGAGTTATAAGTGCCTTGTCAATCTGTGTTTTGCATGGTCGAATTGTACGTAGCTTGTCAACATGTATTTTTCATGGTCGAGTTATAAGTGCCTTGTCAATCTGTGTTTTGCGTGGTCGAATTGTAAGTAGCTTGTCAAATTCCAAGGTCTCTATTGAAATCCGGTCGTTATCGTCAATTCACAGTATGTGCTGCTGTCTTGGTTCCATCTCAAAGCTCCGTCTGCATTGCGTCATCGTAATTTCGCTATCTGATGCAATTATCGCCCGCTTGTATTCACGCTTCAAGCAACTATACGTTTTAATATAACCGTGAAATAATGTCTCCGGTGTGAAAATCTTTCCTGTGAGAAGGTACCTGCAGCATTTAAATATTACCAAGATAGCGTCGAATTCTTATTATAGCCATATTTTCAACTTATGCGTGGCCTATTTTATTGTTTCCTTTGTCGTAAATTTGTTGGACCGAGGCGAAATGGAACCGGCAATGGCAATAGACAGCTGCTGTGTCTTGTAACTTGAGTAAGAGAGGGCATTAGTTTACGCTGGCGCAAGACACGTACCTTTTAGGGAGCTGCTCTAGATGGTATGGAAGGTTCGATAAATGCTGATTTGGAATCAATCCACATGTTGCATGTTGCATGTTTTTTAATTTTAGTCGATAATCAGGTTCTGCTGATCTTACGTTTTGGGAAAACTCCATATATTATTAAAAACGAGTGGTAAAACTTTTGCTCGAGGTCAGGACGTTTTTATAAACTGTGAGAGACTAAAGCTTGTGATTTATCTCTTACGGCCTGTTTATTTCATCCATTCAGAGAGGATGACACTAAAATCCATGTCAACTTTGAAACAATGACTGCTCAGTTTCTCGACGATCAGACATTATATGAAATTCATCGCCAGACAACGAAGTCCTCTGCATGCCTGCCTTCAACCGACGCAAAGTTGGCTTTAACTGACTGGTGTTGGTATTGGTTAGACAATGCCAACTGTTGGAATGAGTATGAAATAGATGGAAAGGTATTATAAGTGTGGTATCTTGGCACTGCTCTTGTCTGTGTATCTATGCCTGTTCATTAGCGTATGTACTCACGTAGTTTGGAGGTAGGCAGGTAGCTACGTAGGTAGGTAGGTAGGTAGGTAGGTAGGTAGGTAGGTAGGTAGGTAGGTAGGTAGGTAGGTAGGTAGGTAGGT
>QQSS02178685.1:0-14623 GCA_003687565.2 Craspedacusta sowerbii
TACATGGATATATATACATATATATATATATATATATATATATATATATATATATATATATATATATGTATCACTAAAAAGGAATACGAAGATCAAGAATCAAGAATGAAGATTAACTTGTCGGAGAAATCATTGACAAAACCTGAATACATAAAATTTAAAAAAATTCAAAGTTTTTGAATGCTGCTCACCCTTATAATAGCAGCCATCCGATTTGCACACCGTACACGCCCCAGTATTCAACTCGTCTTGCGAGCATACACGAATCCTCAACCGGAGTTTGTACTCGCCCGCAGACCGTGTATTATTACAACTGCCTCCGACTGTTCTGCTAAGTTTGTCAAGGTCGCGGAAGCCGGTGCCTGCACATCAAAGCCGGACATGCGCACAACAAAACACTAGAAGCTCACAACAAAACATTAAAAAAGCGCAACAAAACGCTAGAAGCGCACAGCAAAACATTAGAAGCGCACAACAAAACATTAGAAGCGCACAACAAAAACTAAAAGCGCGCAACAAAACACCAGAAGCGCCATCAAAACGCTATGAGCGCACAACAATGCACTAGAAGCGCACAACAAAACACTAGAAGCGAACAGCAATGCACTAGAAGCGCACAACAAAACACTAGAAGCGCAAAACAAAACACTAGAAGCGCACATGAAGATTATGAATTAAAAATGAGCCATAACAAGTACAAGAAAACGATAAAACGAAAATAAAAAGGATCAATATCGTCATTAACATACAAATGATGAACGTCACCTGCCGAAACCGGGCTACGAATAAAGAAATGAACGCCGAACCTCGGCCAGGCGGCGGGAGCAAACCGAGACGTGGAGGCGGATGCGCCTTGCTGATCACATGCTGTGGGCAGGCAACCGCCAAACAGGCTCGAACCGCGACCTTTACGGAATCTGGCCCGCGAGCCGTAGTTTGGAGACCCCTGGACTAGAGCATCGACTCAATTCTGGCGATCCGTGGCCCTCTCTCACCCATTAGTCCATATATCCTTACTACCTCTTAATCTGCTAACTACAAAGACGCATCACACTAATGAGAATATCTCATCCTCTGACAAGCGACACAAGCGTGAGAACTTACCTATAAGATAATATGACGTAGCTTCTGCAAACGTAATAGTTGTTTCACTAGTAGCCGTGGCGCGGAAGTGCAGCTCATACGTATTTCTATCGCTTATTGTTTCTGGGGTGTCACAGGAGAGAAATTTAAACCGGCTCTGAAGACCTAAAAAATAAAAAACTCAAAATAGAATGAAGCCATGCCCCACGAAATTGGTCAGTTGTTCCGGATATGCCGGCCAATCCGTCAACAATTATCTGAGGGACGTTGCTGCCAGTTTCCCTTCTACATGTTTCCCAAATCCCTAAGCTCCCTCGAGTCCGCTTTTTTTTGACGCGTCTCACTTCTGAAGAGAATCTAAAATAGGGAGCTGAGGCGATACTTAAACTAATTACGTATCACTCCAGACCATCACTTGAACTAGAGGGCTCAACACATGAACATAACATGATGATTACACATAAGCCTAATGTAAATTTTCTTTTCTTTTTTCGATTTTCTGCTGAAAAACAGCACCTGCACCAAAGTCCATACCTGATGCGTCGCACGAATCATACCGTGTCTTGTCGTTGCCCAGGAAGAACAAGTTTTCATAATACTTCTCTCCAAATGTGCTGCTTTGACCAGTGATAACTTTAGAATGAGGACAAACAAAGCTCAATCGGTCATCCAGCTGGACGTTAACCACAGGATCGCTGCATGAGAATCTGAAGACACAAAGAGCGCCCTTTAAGACCGCGACATAACAGACAAAAAAAGCCTAGTGTCACAAGAAGGATGCGAACCAACATTAAAATAAGCACTTAACGATCGCTCAAAACAATTAAATTTTGATCTTCGCTTGTATTGACTTTTTTTTTCAGAGGTTTCTCATACCAAATTACTGCAACATTTAACAACACTAGGCAAATTGCGGAATTTCAACTCACAGGGTCTCGATGATGATAAAACGATGGAGGTAAACAAGAGACTGCGTCAAACAAAATCTAACGAATGACTTACAAAGGGTTTCTGGGGTACCAAAGTATAGATGGCAAATAATTTCCAGCATGACACAACGTAGGAAGCGCCAGTAGAAGCGGAAAGCACGATAACTTGTGAGTCCAGCTCATTCTTTGTTAGGCTACACCATGTTCCCTTCCCACGGGGCAAAAAAGCGAGAACCAACTCCAAAGCTACATACAGCTGGAGGTTTATTCATGCACAGACAATTAAAAGTCAGCCACTCAGCTCTTTTCTCATCAAAAGCATTGGCTCGGTGTCACTGAATATTCAATTCTTAATCACCTTGTTTCTGTTTCTAAGGATTTATGCACAAGGTAATCTGTTCAAATCAGCTGCACATCATGTCGCCACAAGCAAAGTATTGTTCCACAACATAGCGAGATGGATCAAAAGCTGAACACAGATTACGCACGAGCAGACAATATGCAATACAAAATCATGGGCATGCAAGTGCTTAAGAAGGTCGGCTATAATAGAACTTTATTTATTATCTTGCTGCCCTCGGCTTACAAACACTTCGCAGGAGCACGTATGGCAAAGATGGGATGCTGTCACGGGATTACATTCCTCATATCTTACACTTTCTGTTGATATACCATGTACAAAAACTTAATATCTTCTTTGCTTCCTCCAAGGCCATTCAAATATAGCAATGCATCAATGAGTCAAGCAAGATTGAAAAGCCCATACAAACACGCCAATGACATCACTGAAGAAGACTATGGTCCGTATAAAACAGAGACCCTCTCTCTACATGAAAAAGAAACTGACATCTACACAGGAAAACAGATACGTTCAAATATTCAAACGTGCTTATATTAAGCACTAATTACAAACTTCAGACAAAGAAATTACCAGACGTAACGACATACTGAGCGAGTGTCAAAAAATCATAAATCTTAGTTAATAATTATAAACATAAAAAAAAACAAATAAAAGCATAAAAAATAGGTATATAAATATAAATTTTAAAAAGTAGAAAGAGGATGCCTCGTAAATACATGACGGGCGCTTCTTGAAAATATCACTTTCTAACTAGATCACCACCAACGACGTAAAGGAAATACTGTCATTCCTTAGCCTACTGTACTTGGTAATCAGACATACTGCGTGCGTGTGCGCGCGTGTGAATGCGCGTGTGTTTGTATGCGTGGGTGTGCGATCGTGTGTGTGCCCGTGTGTGTGTCCGTGCGTATCCGTGTGTGTGCGTGTGTGTGCGCGTGTGTGCGTGTGTGTGTGTGTGTGCGCGTGTGTGTGTGAGTGTGTGTCCTTGTGTGTTTGTGCGGGTGGGCGCGCGTTAGCACGTGTGAGCGTCCAGATGTGACAATTTATGGCACTTACCAATAGCTGATTTGAACCAAAACCACAAATCCTTCCTTTCAGAATTTCAAAGCCTAAGTTGACATTTCACTTTTCTATGCTGACCTTTATATACGTTAGTGCTACCTTACGCGGTGGATAAATTTGAAGGTCGAAAAAAATCAGCACATTTAAAACGCACCAGACCACCATCTCCTTAAAAAATAACACCAACTGCTTCAAGGGCCTGCAGTGAAGAGGCTGGATTTTGAATAGATTCGTCTTCACCAGCGCAATAGCTGAAACAACACTCTAATAATAGCCTCAAGAACCCAGGAGCATCGTGGTAGTAGCCAATAGAAATAAATATCGTCAACAAGGCTAGATAAACATAGGCCACACGGGCTTTATAAAATTCACTCAAAAAAAAAATATTTAAAACAAATAGCTTATAGAACACCTGCCAAGATCTGATAAGAAAGTGAAAACCACCAGACTTGCACAACCACAACGGCTTTAGCTGCATTCATATGAAGTCATAAACCAGTCGCACATCAGCAGATCCGTCGTGTGGCGAAGCTATAGGGGTGGGCTGAGAGATCATTGCACCAGCATGGGTCTAAATCATCGCCACATAATAAAAAGTCTACCACATAGAAGAAGCCTTGAATATTTCTGATTTGCCTGGATGACAGGATTTGACAAATCAAGCAAAAAAATAAAACACATTCAGTACATGGATAGAGTAACTTACCTACGGATAACAAGCTCATTCAAAGTAAGGATTTATAAATGGCTTGGCGTGTGTGACAAGCTGCAGCTTATATTTCTTTACTTCCAAGGATATGTCAGGTACGTCGTACGGACAACATGTTTTGTATGAATATGCTTCGTACGCGCAATTTGCTTCGTACCGACATGTTTCGCGCAAGAAAGGAAAAATCATATTGCCTTTTAGTGCATTTCCCAAATAAATTTTTTAAAAGGGCAAAAAATATTTTAAAAATGGAAGGGCAGCTAACTTTGCCACCAAGCACGCACAGAAACACACCCACACACACACACACATAAACACACACAAAAACAACTTGGCACATAACGATGACAGCCTTAAGAACTGCTTACTCAAGTATAACTACTAACACAACATCACATTAAATAATTTCCAGATTTCATCACAATTACTTCCAAACCTTATTTCCGTTCACTATACGTATGAATAGCTCACTCCAAATTCATGCGGGTAATCAGGTAATTTTCAAACAACTACATAACAGCGTGCCTCGGTATCACAACCCGTCCCAACCAAACCCGACAGAGCTAGTCGCTCAGCTAAGAAAAGAAAAACCCTTCAGGCGTAATAGGTATGCAATCGTGCAAACACCCGCAATCCTCTATTTTCATAGGCATGTTGCCATGCGATTTCTATTGTAACAGGATCTATATGATAAAAAGGCAAGCAGGTTCGCAAGTGGTCTCTTCGCTAAGTGCCCACTCTCACGGCAAGCCATGGGATTTAGTGGGCACTTCATACGCCTCATTTACGTTCGGATGCTCTTTGGAGCAGGTGCAGTATGTGCGGCCAGTCCACGGACAGCCTCAGGTAAGTATGAGTTGCTTCAGGAACTAAAACAAATGACGGAAGCATGTCCCCTCGCGATCACCAGATCATATGGATTGAGTGGGCACCTCATGGCTTTCAATCACGTTCAGGTCCTCTTGGGTGTAGCTGCGGCATATGGGGCCAGTCAAGTGAGAGCGTTTGGTTTGCAGAGCAACTTCAGGTACTGGTTTAAATGACGAAAGCATGCCCCTCCAGATTATGTACAGGTAGTCTATAGCCATGCAGGCAGATGCTCAGCTACTTGGGGTTGATCTGAAAAATACCACTTTTAGACTAAACGAAATGCGGAAATGCAGTATAATCTTTTCTTCAAGGGCTTAGAAACCTCCTCGAACTTACGAGCTTTTGACATCCTCAATAAGCATTACATGGAGACCAATGAACATCCATGAAATGGAAAGCCATAGCCGCGCACAAAAATCTCTCTCCTGGTAATTTTAGCGTCGAAGGCGAAGACGCACAATTTCAACAACTGCCCATACATAAAGTACTTCATAAATACTAATAAAACATTTCAAAAGGCTTACATCAGATAGCATTCTATGTGCTGCCTTTTCACTATGCTGCTCCACATCCTGGTCACTGAAGGCACATATTTATAATTGATAATTAACAAAAACATGCACGTGCTGAGACATATAAAATCAATAAAAAATAATAACACTCAATATTAACAGTTGTCTTCCAAAAGCTTCACAGCTAACCAATTAATTAGGGCTTTACCCGATTTGATTTTTTAAAATCCGGCAGGCGCCGGATTTAGTCGGCTTTATGATGTCGAATCCGGCTGGAGCCGGAGCCGGAGCCGGGGCTGGGGCCGGATTTATGATTTTTCTGGAAAAAGCTTAGTTTAAATAAATTCAAGTATATGTGTAGTCTGCATACAATCCACCCCGAGTAAACTATACAGAAACTGACACAGAATTACATCGTACAACAATATCTTGGTACCTCACAATTAACTGTTCTGAGCAAGTTCAATGACATTATTGTGACATAAGAAATTGTATGCAAGTAATTTCAATAGACAAACATAATTAGAAAATGTTAAAGATAAGCAACATCAAAGCATCATGGCAATACATTTGCACAGTCTCGATATTAACTAAATACTTGTCACAAGTTTAATCACGAGAATATCAGTCAATTGTCATTGATAGTTTCGATTTGCCCTTTAAGAAAACAAGCATGGCTGCATGTACTGGGAGAAGACTGCTACGATGGTCAAGGATGATTGTGCTTGCCATACCGAACAAACTCTTAGAAGGTGTGCATATGGTGGGTGGTGAACATAAGTGCATATGAGCTATGCTAGTCAGATTCGCAAAGCGGGTTTGTTGCAGTTACGAAACACATCCGCGTGCTACAAATCCAGCCAAAAACCGGCTACATTTGTGGCCGGATCCGTGGACCGGATTTGAAAAAATTGGCCGGTTTTCGGAGGGAGCTAACTAATATTATTAATCCACAAAAAAAAAAGGCTTTAGAGCACACTTCGCAAACCGTGTCCTTGCTGTTCAATCGATTTACTGGTCAAGGACGTATTTTCTTATACAATACAGTTACTAATAGGTATATGCTTACACGTACTGGACAACACTCCACGAATGCGCTTGTCAAGGACATCGGTGTGCGAGGGCTACGATATTATGATAAATCCAGTCTCGCCAAGCAAATGAAAGAGCTGAAAACAAAAAGCAACACAATAATTGTTCGGTAGCCTCCCTTCTATGCCCTCCGTTAGAAGCCATGAAAATTGCGACCATGTAACCGCCAAGCTTTCCTCCTATGCAAACTGATGGATTATTAGTTATTTAGTACATCAATAACACATTAGTCGCTTGCTTTAAGGCGGCGATCTAGCCAGTAAAGTATGGGTTTTGACAAAGAATTACGAGTCGTAATAATTAGCGCTCCGCCCTACATCTGAACTTGACACTGAAGGGGCGCGTTATTTCGCCTTAGCACCCGCATGTTTTTTTTTTTCTTTTTTTTTTTAAATATGAACGAAATGGCAACTGCATTTGAACAAAAAGCTTATTTCTGGGCTCGGAGTCTGGCGTGGAAGTCTTGCAGTAAAAAACCGGCAGCGGATGTAAATGAGTAATGCCCAATTCATACTTCGGAGACGCTTTAGGCATGACGCAATATTTATCCCTCTGGCCTGCCCTAATTGCTTGCTCGCTCCCATGGAAGGTGTGCAGAGCAGTTAACTCCCACTGGTATGTCCGCGAACGTCGTTACCTCCATTGGAATGCCCCCGCATAACGTCGGTAAACGTTGGCAAACGCGTGGGGTGCGAGGACAATAGAATGGGATGAGAAACGCTTGAGATGGATTTAGTTTATCTTTCACGCTAGACGCGTTGGTAAGATGGCGGTAGGTCCGTTCACGTCAATATCCACGCGGCAATTAGGCAGCCCTTTAACCCTCCCCCGTAGTTAGACGAGCGTCTACGCGTAGACGGATGAACTGGGCATTACAAAGTCGTTCTCTCACAGGTTTTCGTTATCGGCGTCAAGCATAAGCCCGGAATCATTTTCATCTCCATTGCCTGACCTTGCGCATTGCTGGTAGACGGAACTGGCAATATCATCTGCAAGATCGGTGCCCGTTTCCAAGGACTTGATCGTTGAAAGTATCTGGGTCCCGTTCCAGGCCCAGCGGATTTATTTTCGTGGAGTCGATTGATATTTAAAAAACGGAGTCGATTGATATTTTAATTCTATTAAAATAAGTAGCGTGAGGGACTTTCACCGGAGCCACTCTTAAAGGCTTCCAAATACTCACTGCAGACTCGTCTAATGTGGCTCTTTCTTCACCCAAAATGAGCCCTGTTGATGCAGCTTGGCCCTGAGGTGAACCATGCCTTATCGCGTAGTGTGACGGCTACGTTAAGGTACACTGAGTAAACGACCAATGAGAATTCTATATACCACCTTCCTTAAAGAAGCCTGGGGAAATCTGAGTTATACAACTTCGCAAATAGTCAAGATTTGATTGATGCAGTCATGAAGAAGGCCGAAGGCGGCATAATTTTCTCGGAAAGGCAGTCTCTCTGATGAGCTTGCAACAATCTATGATGATGGCCTCGAGCAGCTTAAGGACGGCACATAGCAGATAAGCACATCGCTAGTTTGCACACGTGGCAGTGCTTCCTTTTTAAATATGAAATCAGCGCGCAAATTTCCCGCTCTTCAGGAACAGCTTCGATCTCCCACATGCAATCGAAGTGAACCTGAAATGCCCGCAGACTCGAAACTGCGTTTGAGTAGATCGACTGTTATTACCATCTCCGCTTGCCAATTTGCAGGAGCGTAAGGCTCTAACTGTAGCACTAACTTGATTGAGAAAAGCAGCAAAATACTCAATTCTCAAGGAGTAGCGAATTTTTAGTGACAATCACAAAATTGTCACAGAAGGGTTCGGCGACAGAGGGTTTCCGGGCAGTAGCTGTTCAATGCAACTAACTGGTGGGCTAGCAATCGTCGGCAGTATGAATACGATCCATTCTTGTAACGACAAGTAGCTTATAAGGTCAGTCTCTGGTTTCTTTTGAATTTACATTAGCGTTCAACAACAGGAGCAACAACAACAACAACAAAAGCTAGTACTACTACAACTAAAAGAATAATAATTTTTTCAAACGTCGAAATTTATTTAGTCAGTGCTCACTACTATTCGTGTACCCATAAGGTAAACAAACTAGTTTGCTCTCAATACTGGCATGGCAAATCAGATCACGACGTTCCGCACAGCACAAAAAGTGTTGGTGCTTCCCAGATCTTGTCTCTTCGGCAAAATATGTATTAAGATGTAACGTAATGCTTTATTTCCTTAGTAAATGCTTCAAATACGTAGAAGCAGTACACAAGACCTTTTATTTAACAGAACTTATTCGTCACCGAAAGAGGGCACCCTGGGAGGCAGCGACACAAGCGATTCTCAAGACAAGGTCCACACAGTTTAACGAGTGGTCGCTCGCAGCTGTAGAAGGTTTGCATTTGAGACAGAAACGTCCATGTGGCAGGTTGTTTCCACCTCAGTGATGGGTACTGCAAGATGCAAATCACTGGGGAATTTCACCGCTTCTTTCTCAAGATGTTGTTCAGCAGATCGGGACTTGAACATCAACGCTACTAGCTGTCTTTGCTGTTCACGAAACGTGGCGTAGGTAAGGCGTTTCCTGTCAGCTTCCTCAGAGGAAAACGAGGTCTAGAACAGATTTGAAGTCAGAAGTGAGCAATTTAGGCTAGGTGATCCAGGCTGCTGGTCTTCCAGCTTAGCAATGACGAGACAAGTACAGAGTGAGTGCTTAATCCGGGAGGACACTGAATCGGGGCATATGTGAATACGTTGCCGTTCAGATCTACAGAGCTAGACAGTGATCGGCAGCGGATGACCACCTCGAATTGGGATAAGGAAGCAGCTTACGTGCTGCAGTTGCCTGGCCGGACTTTCACTGGAGCGCACAAAGACTTGCTCCGTTCCTCGAAACGACAGATATGACTAGAGGGTTAGGCCGCCTCGGCAACAGCGTTAGCAATAATCACATTTTCAATTACAAATACCATTTCATGGCTGCAAGGTTTAATTTTACGCAGGCCACCACACAGAAAACTCACGCGCATTTTCAGCCGGACTCAGGAGCGTCCACTGTTATGTTGATCTTAAATTAGAGATGCCGTTACATAATAAAGACATTAAAGACAAGAAAAAGCAATCCATTTGATAAAGTCATCTAACAATATCGAGCTATGTCACATTCCGTTTCATATCTCATAGAAGTCCATCAAATACGACGACGATGTTGCACTGTTCAGTCTATTGCGTACTCGGTGTTAGGTGGGGAAGAGATGGCTTCGTAGACCGAACTCGGAAGCGAATACTCAAGCGCTGTGCGGACACTGCAGGATATGTTTCGGTTTTCGAGAACCACTTTGACGCTTGGTGCAAAGTTGCTCCTTGTTGGTTATCCCTACGCCAATGCAGTGTGCGAGACCAATCCGACACGAAGTTCTTTTTTGAAAACCTTTTTAAACGATGAGCATACTGCTCCTTACGGCGGCCAGCCGATTTATTCACTTTCGTGAGATCGCCTTAATAAAGACTTTCAGACAACCGAGAGGCAGGTATTCTTACGATATGACCAACTAGCAAACATGCTTTTAAAACCTCAGGCAGTCGGCAAAGTCACTTCCAGCCTTGATAATTAAGTTAGTTAGAGACACTTTATGCCCCACCGAATGCCAGAGAGACTCTGCAGGCAACGAATGCAACGACTCAAGGACCCTTCAAAGTCAACGGTACGGAATCCTTGCTCACATCCACATACTTAAAGTGCAAACAACATTAAAAGCACCAGCGTTTATGTCTATAGAAAGTATGCGATTAAGATATCATGCGAGTAATCCGAAGGTGGTACCCATCGTTGCTGAGGTTGCCCATCAGGATCAGTCCTTAGCAGAACCAGCCTGTTATTACAAATTGAGCATTCAAGTCGTGACAATTTTACTAAGCGTCCTTTGTACCATCAGCAGCCGCAAGAGCCAGCAACATAACAGTCATGCAGCATCCTTTAGAGAGTGGCAGCTTAGAGACTACAATCGCTGTTTTACGTGTATAGGTGACGTCGTGATTTACGGAATAAAAATATGCCCAAACTAGGTGAGACAACCTTCTTCAGCAAATTGAGTCTCAGAAAATGCAGCTACGTTAATGCTTTATCTGCATAGCCAAGCAGCAAAGAGTGCAGTTCGCGAGCAGGTCGGTCAGCAGTGTTTCAATGCTCCACGTTGAAATATTCAAAGCTTTATCAATAAAGAAATTCACCAGTTCTTCCAGTCCCCCAACGCCAGACGCGTTTCGCTCTATGCGTGACGTGCATGAGAACCGAAGCCGGGTCGCCGGAATGGTCCCAATCATTTTCTTTCTTCAGCCACTTCGCCCGGAGATGCCCAACAGATGCGATTAGAAGTTCAGGAAGATTCGGAGCAAATGTTGTTAGCGCCACTTTTCCTAGACTTTTCCTCAAGCGAGTTGAGACCTCAGCTCTTAAATAGGGCTGCCCAGCTACTCGAATATATGCCGAACAGGTCAGCTGTTCCCGATTCCAAAACCCCAGCGACCATCAAACCAGAGCCAGCTTGCGAGCAAGCCACCGATTATGAAGCCTCAACCTCCATCTGAAACCTGCCCATACACTCATCGTCGAAGCTTAACCATACATTTAGGCATTAAAAGTCCAATTCAAGGAAAACGAGAAATCCCATGACACTGAGAAAGTTTTGCATAACCAGCAGATCATTCGAGATGGTCGCTTGCGTCTGCTGGACGTACATAGCAGGACGGAGACCCGCAATAGCAGAAGCCAAAAAAGTATGAACTTTTAAAGTGGCGACGTCATAGACTCGTCATAGGGACAGTCGCTCTTAATTAACAGTGGACAGTACCGAACATGCACTGTCTCCACGCTCAACTAACTCTACCGATGCCAGTGCCCAGAAGAAATCAACCAAATAACTAATGCCAATTGGCTACAAAAACTTCCTTTACTTCAATGCCGCCGTCACCCATTGCCTCTTCGCCGCAGGATTTGAAGGTCTTGCCCATGCTCCATGCTTATAGGGAGTAACAGTGCAATTGAAGAGATAAAGAGCATCAACAAAAAAGGAGGGTTCGAGATACTCAGTCAATTGCTTGACCGATAGCTATTAGGTTATTCTTTAAAGCGGAAGCACCACCGATCCACCGTCTGCATGCCCTGCGACCTTTGCCGCAGCCAGTCCACAGCTGATTGTTGACAGGCAATATACAAGCTCATATCATAGCTGAACTTCATTTATATAGGACGCTCCTCAATCCGCCACCGGGGACGTAGGCGCTAGCTTACAGCTCAGCACCAACATCCCCTTATCATTCTCTAAAAGGTTTTCAGCTGCACCTTATTATTTACTCCGAAGCTTAACAGAAAGAATCTCTTTGCAACAAAAAAATCTAATGAAAGGTTGCAGGCCTCATAGCTCTAGAGTGTATGTGACTATGTGCAGCAAGAAGAGTTAAATGTGTGAATATGAACCCTGGTCAAACAACTCCTTAGGAACATAAAAAATCTCACGATGAAAAATGCACCAACACTCTACTATCCCTGTACACGGTTTCTGAATTGTGCTACTGCTGTCAGCCTGTTAAAGCAATGCTATCAACGCAACTAAGCAACAACCTCTCTTACCTCCATACTCTTCTCCCAATTTTGGCCTCTTATTTTGGAAAAGCTTTGCAAAAATAAAAATAAAACGCTACATTCCAACAGGCAAAAATAACCCAATAAGTTACACTGATTGGCTACAAAAACTTTCCTTACTTCCTAATCCTCATTCATAATACCATTTCACTTGCTCAGAATAACTACAAATAACAATATTCTTTAAGTAAAATGTCCAACTGTAGTTTCTAAACAACTGTCCCACATTGAATTGTGGAATTTAGCATCCATAGACCCATTGACAAGGATATTTTTCCATGTTTTGTATAAGTTAGTCAACATCTCACTCCCCAAAGTGATAACAACAGCCTTAAGAGAAGTGCTCAAAGCGACTGCACACATGAAATGATAGAAACAGCTATTTTAAAATTTAAACTCACCAAACCAGTTCACATTAAGGAGAGAGGACTTAGGCTAAGAAAATACAACTTGTCTGTAAACTTCACCATGATGCTATGATGCTTATCAGACAACTAGCAAACTAATCATCCCATACTTAATGTTCCTTTTGAATTCAACATATGAATTATAGTCGTATAGAGCTGAATATTGCTAGCTTCGATGAGATGCATCTAAGATTACTTACATACTTAAATATTTATTAACTGATCATTTGTTCCATAAATTTGCAGATCCACCAAATGCTACATGAAACCAGTTTTGGTAACCATCATAGTCTAAAAGGGCTTATGGCAATACGATTTACAATTATTATTACACCTAATCAACCTCGTAATGCACCATCAAATTTTTACACACCACATAAGCTTCGCAGTTCCGAGTTTAACCAAGTTTAAGTTTACACTCCCCATGAGTTACTTTATACTACACCGCACTCCCTAGTAACAACAACAACAAAAAACGGAAGAATTTAAGAAGGGAAAAAGAATGACATGACTTGAAAAAGGCCAGTTTGAACTTGATATTCAGTATTTCGCATGTGCATACTTTTTACAGAAAGTTACTTAATGCAGCTAATTTAGAAAATGCTAACCAAGCTCACAGGGCAAGCACTCCCATTTCACACATCTTACATAATCAGAACATCGCTTTTTAGCAAGGAAAAAATGGTTCTTTCTTAGGTAACAATCAATCAGAATCAAATTCTACTTGTCATATCTAACACTGTACTGTGAATGGTACTCGATCAGATCACACAGTGATCAAAATCGTCTTACTGCAATAAATGCTCATCATCTGCCTGACGTATAAGTCACGCTATCCTGACAATCCAGCGAATGATTGAAATCAGTTGGAAATTAAGGAAAACTACAACAACAGTACAAACCCGCAGTTTAGCCACATCACTGATAGACGCCCTAGTCAAACGTACGTCCGCTTTCCCACTCGCCCTGACTCGTGGACGACACGCAGTTGTTAGGGGACATGGCGTCCTGCCGTCGTTACGGTAAAGCGAGTCGGACCCTCGAACAACAACAAAAGCACAGCAAGATATGCCGCCTCGAAAGTATGTTGCAGGTTCAAGTGTCTCTCCCGAAACAACGCGAGCAAACCATGCTGAAACGCCTTTCGATATAGAAATTAAATTCTTACTTAGTAGAGTACTTATTTCATTTATTACTTGATGTGCATTTCGTGAGATACAATCAATTTAAATATACCATACTAAATTCTTACTTGAAAAAGTAGACCACTTGTGTCATTGCATTACCTGACGCACATTTCGCGAGATACAATCAATCCATTTAAATAAACCAAACAGTTATCTTTGCCGGTATGTTTGGTTTAGCCTGCGTTGCGGCACAATCAAAAGTCTCTTCTGTATTGATGAATAGAACAGTAGGGCTGTACTTTGAGTTTTCTGTGTGCGCAAAACAAGAGAAGAGAATGTGCAGAGCATGATGATCGAATCAATGCTGCATTACCAAGCAGCAAGAATTGAACTTGAATGTATTGCGATATGAATAAGATTAACCTAACCCGAAAACAAATCATTCAGAATTTGCGAAACGAATTCAGTGAGTAAATGTTTTTAAGAATCCTTTTTCTCGCAAAGCGACCATAATCCAGTACAATTTACAGTAGAAACAAAGATAATTTAAAGTGTTTTTTCAACACCAACAACCGAAAAATGCAATTACTGAAGACGGACGCATCCTCTATAGAAGGGTATAAATCTAACGCTTACTCTTCAATCAGCGCTTCATTGTCATTGATCTGTTGTGGCGTGATTTTGCGGCAGTTATGCTTACAATATGTCGACTGGTCTGCAAACGTTACTTATGGAGAAACTTTGGCTCGCATGTTATCTATTTATTTATTTATTCATTTATTTATTTATTTATTTATTTATTTATTTATTTATTTATTTATTTATTTATTTATTT
>QQSS02178696.1:0-14621 GCA_003687565.2 Craspedacusta sowerbii
CATATATATATATATATATATATATATATATATATATATATATATATATATATATTTGCGTAAAGGAGTATTTGCTAATTTGTTTGCACGTTCTTGTGAATATGTAACCGTATGTTTGCATCCGTTTTAAGCAGCTTTTTTAGTTTTGCTTAAATTTTGGTAGCTCCGGTAGCGCTGAGCAACCATGGACACACGATGGTGTTTATTTCTCTCGTAAGCTATTGCATATTTGCGATAATGCTCTTCAACGGTGTGTCTGGATATTACAGAGCAGTTGCCTGCTTTCTACTGGTAAATGGATTTATTCTTTGATTCGATCTCTTCAAGAAGGATATGGAAGCTTTGCTTATGGCTGTTTGCGTTTGAGTTCCTAATTTTAATCGCACTGCAGGACTCTTTCGGCCTTATAATATTTGCATCTAAAGGAGTTGAGAGTGTAATTGAATCTTTGCGTGCTTGCGTGCTTCGTTCATATTTATTTCCGTGTTGTGTCAGTACCTGACAGTTGTGGGTATCCTTGATTTTATTCTTAGTAGACTTTTTGCTCACTTACATCGAGCTACTATAAAGGCTAATCTTGATTTTAATTGTGCTTCAGTCGGGTAAAATTTCTCTGATTGAGCAACTCCGTGCAACTACCTTATTTTTCCTTGCCATTCCCTCTATGGTTGTCAAATTCTGGTCTTTTTTTTGTGTTCTGTCGTGCCGAATTTCTATTCATCCAGTAATGTAAGGATGCTACACACTCAATTTTGTATTGGTTTGGCTTTAGTTTTTTTTTATGGTAGAAGCTTTACCTGGGTTTAGTTTAGATTTCGTCTTGCTTTTCCCACTCATTCATACTGCTTCTGACCGACTATGTATAGTATGTATAGATTTCGAGTTCTACGATGAAGGGCCTTCGACCTGAATAGGCCTTGCTAGGAGGAAATGCATATAGCGCGGTATTTCATTTCCACTGAAGTGCTTATGGACTTCTTTTAAATATTAGATTTGAGGTGGAATTGTTTTTGCCGCCGTTTTTGTTCGCATGTATTGAATAAATAAATCGTGAATCATGAAAATCTTGAATCTTGAAACTTGCCAAATTTATAAGTTCAAGTTAAGATGAGTGAGACTTGCTAGTTCGCTTGACTCCGCGTCAGATCAGCTGTACGGGGTAGTTCTCTTCGTGTCTAGAAACCGTTGCCAAGCAAGGCGATGATGTTATTCTCCCTGGAAAAGCGTGTGAAATGCTCGCTGTTCGGGATCTCGACAGTCTTGTCTCCGAAAAGATTGCCGCGTTGAAGTTCTTGAACTTAACCTCCGTGTGGTGCGAGGAGAAGGCCTTGCAAGGCGTTGAAGTTTCCGACGGCCAGACGGTGCGCCTTAGAACTAAGGGCGGGGGTCCTTTCCTAGGTATGCTCTTGTTGCATAGTCAGCCAACTTGTTTACATGCAATGGTTGATGTATTTTGTTTTTCTCCGGTACATAATTTTTATTAATAGAGTGTATGCTCGAAGTAGGGTCTGTCAGGTAAGATAGCTTTTACCGCACGATGACGAGCCGTAAATGGTGAATTTATTATTATTATTATTATTATTATTATTATTATTATTATTATTATTATTATTATTATTATTATTATTATTATTAAAAAGGTACATTGCCTTTCGTTGGGAAATGAGCAGTGAGTACTAATATCTATTGTCGTCGTAATCTACGATCGTGTCTGTAGTTTCGGGATTACCTGGCCTTGCAAAGGTGCCGAATATTAATCGTGATGGATAAGACTGTGTGTTCTGAATGATCATTTATCGGGCTTTGCGCTTGGTGTGGCAGAGTCTGGTAGCCCAAATCCCTCGAACTCATAACTGCTGTTTGTCGTTTCTCGTTCATACTTTGCAATATCTTTAATCCGATGTACTTAAAAACTGACGACTCTCCTTATCAATCTGCACTATGAGAGCACAGTGCTGAAACCGGGTCATATAATGGACATGTGTGGTAAGAAGCGCTCGAACGGAATCGTGCGCCACATCAACCGATTGCAGATTATTAACTATACTTTAGTTATAGTAGTGTAACATAGCATAATATAGTATGATAAGTATTATATTTACTTTAGTTTTATTTGTGATATAATCAAGTATAATAAAGCGTATCATAGTCTACTGGTCTTCTGAAAGGATTTTCTCGGGCAGTCCTCGCCTTTGCAACCTTTTGGCTTCAGTTACATAGGCTTTGTCAAATGGTTTGTGAATCGCACTTTTGCCATGTGTTAGTCATGACCGTTCTGGCACTTTGCCCTGCATAAAGACTTACCTAAAGGTTGATCATGCGCAGCCTGGGATTCTGCGAGTAGCCTGAATTTTTTGATTATAGAGTACGGAGTATAGAATAGACTCCAGAGTTGAGAAGTATGAGGGTACGACCCGTCGCGAATTCACTCGTATCGTGGCAACCGTCTTCGAACTATCATGCCACTGCAAGAACACGCACATAAATAGCGCTTTGAGTGTCAACGTTTATAATAACCATGCACTGCACTTTGTGGCAGCAATTGTCTGCTGACACTGGGATTTGTTCGGGGGGTTGATAGTGGGGAAGAGTCTGAGTAGCAAATGCTAATGAAGAGGGTTGATAGTGGGGAAGAGTCTAAGTACCAAGTGGTATCGACCACCTTGCTCTGGAGCATTAGATTTCGCTCTTATCTTGCTACGCCGTGGTGGTTTAAATATTTGGCGAAGATTCTTTTTTCATGTTATTCCGTGCTTTCAAAAGAATCACGGTTCTTCAGGAAGTTGTTGAGCTAAAGTTTGACTTGGCCTGACTCCGACCTTGCAATTCTAGTTGCTCATACCATCGGTCGCTTAGCTTACGTTACTAAGCGCTTACGTTACAACGAGGCTGGTGAAACCATGCCGTAAACTGTAGATCAAGAATATTCGAGAGCATGTCCTTAGTGCAGACCTAAATGATTAGCCACTGCAAATCCATAATCATAGAGAACCCAAGTTCTGCGCATTGCAGATGCTTTCTGGCTGCATGCTTTTTAATTCCTTGCAGCCATGAGAATTTGTAACGCCAGTGCTCCATAGTAGTTTAATAAACATAAAAAAATTATAAAGGAGAAAGAAAAATGGCACCTGAGCAATGATAGTTACGTCCATGCTGCGTCGCGCTTAAAATATGCACCATTCTCAAAGTCCTCTTAGTATACGAAATAGTCGCTTCCCGCTTATGCTTAATGGTGATCCATGAAAAGGCGACTGGCTTTCTGGGACGAAGATGCCGTTCTCTTAAAATATATATGTGAGCTGGTTGTTGTGGGACTTTGTATTACGATTTTTAGTTATGCCGCACTTATTGTTATCGTTGGTGAAATAAATTTTTGAACTGAACTTAATGCTAGTTGATATCAGATCACCGGGCAATCGAGTTCTCCGTCTTGGGTCCTGTCGGATAAGATTCCGATTGCTCGTCTTTCTGTGCGAAAGTATCGTTCGCAAATTTATCATTCGCAATCGTACTGCACCTGACTCCAATGTACGTAACTCTTTCTTTAGACTCGATAACCTGCACTGATGTGGAAACTGCAAGCATGGTAAACTACAGTACTGGCGAGCCTTTGGGCGATTCTTGGACTGATAAAGTTATGGTGAAAAAAGACGCCACTGACGATGCCAGCACGAAGCACTTAACTGCTGAGAGTGTTTGTGTGAATGACAGCGAGTGGGTAAGTGCACATCTTGTCAGTTACCACTTTTGTCAAGCTATTTACTCTATTGCATTTCACTTGTCTTAAGTATTAGCCGTATATATTTTCATCATGTCTGCGACGTCTTTTTGGACGAAAGTAAGTTGGAGAACTTATTCGTGGTTAAGACCTTATTGTATAGTAATTACTCGTGCCCATAGAGAGAGTTATGACTATTTTGTTTGGTATTGTGCGCTTAAGATAAAGGCTTGTGAACCGCCATTTGCTAGGACGCTACTGTCAAATGCTTGACATATTTAATTGTGAAGTATTCACAAGCTGTTTATTTCAGCTGTGAGCTGTGGTAGCTGACATGTTGTGAAGCATTGTCAAGTGCAACTGAAAGCTGTAGTAGCTGACATGTTGCGAATGCATTAGTGTGACGTTTTAGACCTCTATGCATCGATGTGTTAGCTTGCTTGTCGAGATTCCTATGTGTATCCGTGCTTTCAGGGTGACTGAAGACAAAGTCAGTGGAATGATGGCAAGCTTTAAGAAGACCTTTGCGCTGTTGAAGCATCATGAGCTGCTGGTAAAGATACGGACTAATTAAATATTCTGAGGACATCTTGAGAAAAGTAAACTTTCGTTAAATATAAAACTTTATCTTTATCAAAACTATATATATATATATATATATATATATATATATATATGCTTGTGTGGGTATTGCGCTTCCGTTACTATTTAAATTCCGTTAAGTTTTCAATCGCTGTTATTTTTAATTTTAGTCGCGTTTTATTTATTTATTTTCTCACGTTTGCATCCCATTTACTTTTACTAATTACAGCAGTGAATGCGGGTATCGTTGCAAGTTATATAAAGTTTCCTTTCAGTGTCGCATCGAATCTTGTATATTTCGCAGTTTTCCATCTAATTTCCCATGTGTTTTGCATCATTTTTACTGCGCGAAGGGCCCATTGCAGACATTGTATTTTGTCTTTGCGAAAGTCTTTAACGTTATGGCCTTGTCTTTTTCTTTGTCGAGTAATTCCTGGTGTAAATTTATGTGTCCTGTTCGCCTGGTGAATGATTTGTATGGTATCTTAACGATCTTGGCATTTAGTTTAGGTTAATAGGAAGATTTAGCAATCAGTGTCTTTTTTGTATTTGTCTTTTTTTACTTTGTTTTTCATTTCGTACGATATTGTTTTGTTTTGTTTTAAGCGTGCGTTACCACGCGTAGATCTTTCAGTTTGTTTATGCATTTTCATTCTTTATGAAATGCAGCGTACGGGAAGCTAACTGTCTGGCTGCTGTCTGTCTGAAATGCCACAAACCATTACTCCAGCTAAACGAAGACTGAGCAAACAACTCATGTTGCAAAGATGCTGTCAAAATCGATACTGACTGGAGAGAATGGAGAGATTCGAGGAGAGAATGTATTTGAATATAGCCTTTAAACGCTACCTTAAATATCAAAACCAGAGATAAGGCGTGGTGCCTTCTCTGCTTCTGGGCCATTATCTCCTGTTTGTTAACCATATAAATATTTATTTTAATGACGTGTCCCGCAGGATTTTTTTGTTGCTCGATTGCACTTCTGTATTTTGTGACTTTCGAACGCTTTGCTTTTAAAGTCTATATAACTGATATTCTGCGATGTATACACCAACACACCTGGACCGCAAATGGAGCGAACAAGGCAAGACATAATGAAATTCTTTAAAAATCACGGTCTAAAGTTAACCTGGGAAGCCGAGATCAAAGAAGCCATCACACTGAGCCTAAACACTGGAAAGGTCACCCCATCGGTATGGCGCCGATCAAGCCGATCATCCAACCCCTCTGCATCAACAGGCGATCAAAGCAACCACCAACTACCGTCAAGGAAATGCCAGCCATGACTACCAAGCATCTGTCAGACGTAATTAACGCGAATTCAAGTTAATATAAGACCACTAAAATGCTTTAAAGAACGGTGCCTTCCAAGATCAAATGGTATTTTGCAGAAACGTGGAGGAAAGGAAAATAAGACAACAAGTTTCGGCTCACCCACCATAAAATTCCTCAGTAAAACTTATCATCAAAAGCTTCCACACAGAGCACAGGAATCATAAAATTTTCAACAAAAACACTGAAGGTCAGCTGTAGCTCAATGCTCAACACTTCGCTCCATTATCTCGGGCAACAATAAAAAATTACTGGGAACCAACGTCAGCGAATTAAACAAGTAACAGTGCTAATTGTCGTAAACCTAACCAATCCCCCTAGCCCAAAAGTGCCTAACCCAGCGCATGTCTACAAAGCTTTGGTTACCCTTGCTGACAAGAACGTCACATTTTAATTCGTATCTAGGAATCACGAAAAATCCTTCAAGAATCCCAATCGACGCAGTGAGACCTAGTTATGCAAGTACGTCTGGGAATCGAAGGCGAAGGGCAGGAGTATTAAAAAGAAATTGGAGGTCCAAGTGCAGTGTCCAGTCTATATCAGCGCGGATCACCAAGATGTAACTTGTGAAAAATACTAAGTACTTTCGCATAATGACAAAGATTCGTTAAACAAACGATGTGAGCTCATGAATAGCTGCAGGCATAGAGCAAAGTTTTAGACGAAAGCCTGGTCGTGCTTGTTTTAATGTTTAGCATTTCAGTGTTTCAATGCGGCTGTATTTTAAATTCGAAATTTTAACGGTCAACTTGTCACATGGTCTGACGTTTGCTTTCTCATAGAGGCTTTTAGCTTTTGATGAATGGAATTAGCAAGAAAAAGGCTGTCAATGTATATACAAGACGTATACACAGACGCTATAGCCATAAGAAAAACAGAACTTGTGATTGAGCGAAGAACACGAAATACTTTCGCATAACGACAAAGATTTGTTAAACAAACGATGTGAGCTCATGAGTACCTGCAGGCATAGAGCAAAGTTTATACATCTCGTTGATTAAATTTTTTAGCATTTAAGTATTTTAATGCAGCTGTATATTAAATTTTAAATTTTAACGGCAAAAATTCACAAATCACAATTACTTTCTCATTACATCATTTGATGATTGCAAAGAGGCTGTCAATGTATATACATATAGACGTACACGGATACTATAGAGATAAGAACAGAACTAAAAGTTGAATGCAGCAAGAGGGGTGTTGTGAATATGAGGATAACACTTAGAACTTGGCACCTTTGGGACATATAATCACATATTTTTATTCGTTGCCGGTGGCCAACATTGACAGCTATTAAAAACAATCAGCAAGTTTCAATGGGAGGTCCGCGATAATAATCTGCAAGTGTGATATGTTTGTCATTCCTCTCCACGGTGGATAGCTCTTGCCGATGTGTTTGGTACGCGCTAATCAGAAGACTCACTGCATGTAGGTATGCCACACTATTCTGCATTCTGTAAATTAGCGCGGCGGAGCTACAGCAACATTCAAACAAGCGCATTAAGTGGGCTGCTTGAACCGAGGCTAGAAACAAAGCTCACGTTAAGTCTAGCGCAAAGTTTGGACGGATTACGCAGGTAGTACTTAGTAGAAGCCAACTCGTGTACGCTTTTTGTCGAGCATGGCACCATGTTGTGAATATGGACAATGTTAAGGTCAAACGACAAACTTGAATAAATTGTCAATGAGTTGTATTGGAGCAGAGCATATTCTAACCGCATCTGGACCCTCAAGACCAACTTTGTTTCTCTTGTGGTGCTCCTTGTAGAGTGGTGAAGCACTTGATCACAGCGCTGTACCTTTAATGCACATACTACGACTGACACCCGCAAATTTTAACTCCCCTTCAAGAGCACAAAACCTTGGTAAAGTGGTCTGTTCTAGTCTTCATCACATGACGTTTTTTATGGAGTACTTTGAATTCTTCAACATTCATTTGGATTGAGCAAACTTAAAGTAATAGTATAAACACAGCTGTCAGGCGATTATTTGATTGCTTTTGCCAGCTAATTCCTTTGATTTGCTTCTTTGGTAGACTGTGGTAGACATTGGTATCTGCAAACTGTGGTAAACGACAATTGCCTACACAAGGATCGAACCCTAGAAAACAGCCAGCGGAAAAAACGCGCATCGTTAATACAACAACCCTCATTAACATAATAATCTCACAACAACAAAAAAAAAAACAAGCACAATGGACTCTGAAAGACAACATCAACTGCTAGTAAAATTGTACTCTGAAAGTCGGTCTTAACGAGTTTTGCTGGCTGAAATTTTGTTTTAAAATTCTCACTCGATTCCCATGCTACATATATTTTATCGACCTAGCGGGTTTTCGCCTGGGATTCTGCATTGGAATCCGTGTTCACTAAATGTGAACAACGCCAAATAAAGGTGGAATTTTTTTTAAATCTAAAGATTGTGGTTGGGTTTGAAAATAGTGCACAATTTCTCCCAGTCTCTAGACCTCTTACGCACGCCGCCTTCTAACTGCCATAACCCTAAACTTAAGGTTCTCTCGCCGTCAGTATCATGTAGTATGGAAGACGGATTTTAATGCAACAGTAACCGATGCATACATAAGGGCACGTGATTCCTTAATTTAGTGACATCATATTGCTCATGATTATGGGCTTGTTTCTGCTCATTGTTAAGGACATGTTCCTGCTCACATCCGTAGTCGCAATCGTTTTGTAACGTATGAAAAAATAATAATTTCAATTCCACATCTTTGCATGGTGAAAACGGATTATAAACCTGGCTTGCAGGTTCTTCGGTGATCCATAATTGAGTCTATGTTTACGCCTAGCAAACAACCATAAGCTACAGCCATCAAACAATCTAGAGCATTAATAAATTAATAAATAGACGAAGGCATGGATCTAGAGATCTCGTCACAAAGTAATGGGGTGGGCATCGCTCTCCAAACTGGTTAGGACAAAGTGACGTCAAATTTCTGTTTTTTTTTTTACTTTGTATAAGAACATTGTCGCGAAAGATCGTTTCATTATTTGAAGAGAGTCTGGAGTGATGATGAGTTAGAGTAGTGAAGCGCCTAAACAAAAGTGAAAATCAAAGTTTGTCAAAGGAACATTGATGCATTAGGAGTATTTTAGGTTAGTAACACTTACCTAGTACCTACTTAGCAACAGATATTCTTATTGAGTACTATTTTTAGAATAGTACCGTCGAGATGTTTTCATTTTGTAGATATGCACGACTTTTTGTATCTACAAATACAAAGTATTTTACACTTACAGAAAGCTGCTTTCTTCTTGCTTTTGTCGTAGCTAGGGCTTATTAGCGCATTAGAATCTAATCTTATGTTCATATATAAAATAAAATATATAAAATAGTACATATAACCCGTACCATTGAAAACATAGTACAAAGTCAACATAGTTATACATTAGTATACAATAAAATCAAGTTATTGCTATTGCTGTTTGTACCATTGTTTCAATTGCCTTAACTATTATTACTATTATGATAATCATTATTACTATTATTTAGTTAACGACCATAAATAGTGAAAAATATAAAGTGATGTTTCAAAAAAAACTACAAGATTAAAATATACACTATTATTATCTCGGTAAAAGTTTAATTGTTTTTAATATAATCCATCATTTTGTTATTAGATTTCCCTCCTTCAAAAAACGGAAGCGTTTTGTGGAGGTTAATTCAATTGTTCAGAGTTCATGATGGTTCAACCGTCGTCAATCTTAGTTATATTAAATGTGTGCATAAACATAATATAATGAATGCTGATGTAAATATTATATAGCTTTCCAAGCAACTCTTGTGTTCAATAACCCTACATAACAGCAATCCTGTTTTTAAAAAAGTCTGTGTCGTTTCAGATTCCTGTTCGCATAAAGGAAAGACGACCAGAGGAGAGTGGCACTGTTGATGATCAAGGCTGGTACTGTCGCATGAGTCCTGTCCTGACTTGCAAGCGCCGCTGGCGGGTGCTACGCCGCTGAATCCAGACGCCCATTAATTTATTCCGAAATCTTGCAACTTTATATACGATCTTTACAAATAGATGCGAGAGCTAACAGTTTTGGCAACAACAATGATGAAACTACGCTGCTTAATTTGAGACAATCACTCGACGGGTTTCCTGTCCTGGAATACATTCCTGAAGAAATCGAAGAGCTAGTCCAGTAGAAACGCGTACTAAACAAAGGGATTTACAAAGACTTTGCGTTTAGCACACAAAACATCTAGAAATGAGGTACCCCTTACCATGGATTCCTCTTCTAGAAGTAATCCAATATAAGCTCACAGAAGTAAAGATGGCGACACCGATTAACTTGAATAAAAGCTGTGGAAATGCGAATGCTGAAATTGCACTGCTTAAAAGGAGACTATTGCTTGACCTGACATTCGCCAAGAAGATATCCATCAAGTAAAATTAGCAGCGTCGATATACTTTGCTAGCAGTTACGGCAACAACCATGCTGCGCCGAGGGTGCTTAATAAGAGATAGTCACTTGATTGGTTTCCAGTCATGGTATATATTCCATGAAGAAATCCAAGAGCCTGCCGAGAAGAAATGAATATTAGGCAATGAAATCATCAAAGTAAAATTCCCAGCAACGATGTGCTTCGCTATAAGTTATGACAACAACAATACTGAAACGATGGTGCATAAGAGAAGACAATCACTTGACTGGTTTCCTGTCCTGGAATACATTCCTGAAGAAATCAAAGAGCCAGTCCGGAAGAAACGCGTACTAGACAAAAGGATTTACAAAGACGCCGCGTTTAGCACACAAAACATTCGGAAATGTGGCAACCTTTAGCATGGTTTATTCTTCTAGAAGTAGTACAAGTAGAACTCCAACTCGTAAAATTCGAAGCATCCATGTAATTTGCTGACCGTTATGGCAACAACGATGCCGAAACTACAGTGCATAAGAGGAGACCTTCACTTGAGTGGATTCATGTCCCGGAAGAGATTTCTGAATAAATCAAATAAGGACAGTCCAGAATAAATGTGAACTACACACTGGGATTATCAAAGGCGCACGCAAAACACCTAAAAATGAGTCAACCTTTAGCAAGGTTTTCCCTTCAATAAGTAATCCAAGAAGAACCACATCAAGTAAAATTCGCAGCAACGACGTGCTTTGCTAACAGTTATGACAACAA
Organism: Craspedacusta sowerbii; assembly: GCA_003687565.2. Lineage (NCBI taxonomy): Eukaryota > Metazoa > Cnidaria > Hydrozoa > Limnomedusae > Olindiidae > Craspedacusta > Craspedacusta sowerbii. Next base: position 10,793 of record QQSS02178696.1, read on the forward strand.
CAATGCTGAAACGACGGAGCTTAAGACGAGACAATCATTTGACTGGTTTCCGGTCCTGAAAGACATTCCTGAAGCAATCGAAGAGTCAGTCCAGAAGATAGGCGTACTAAACAAAGGATTTACGAAGACGTCGCGATTAGTACACAAAACGTCTGGAAATGAGGCAACCTTTAGCATGGTGTCTTCTAGAAGTAATCCAGGAAGATCTCCATCAAGTAAAAATTAGCAGCGTCGATCTACTTCGCTAACAGTTACGCCAACAACAATGCTCTAATTCCGTTGCATAAGAGGGGAAAATCACTTGATTGGTTTCCGGTCCTGGAAGAAATTCCTGAAGAAGTCGATGAGCCAGTCCAGAAGAAACCTTTAGTACACAATGGGATCATCAAAGATGTTCCGTTTAGCACCCAAAAACGTGAGGAAATGAGGAAACCTTTAGCATGATTTCCAGTTGCAGAAGTAATCAAAGAAGAACTCCATCAAGTAAAATTCGTAGCAACGATGTGTTTTGCTAACAGTTGTTGCAAAAAAAAATCTGAAAAAACGGTGCATAAGAGGAGATAATCACTTGAAAGGATTCATGTCCCAGAAGAGATTCCTGAAGAAATCTAAAGTGGACAGTCCCGAAAAAAAGTGTACTACACAAGGGGATTATCAAAGATGTTGCGTTCAGCACACAAAACGTCTGGAAATGAGTCAACCTTTAGCAAAGTTTTCCCTTCATTAAGTAATCCAAGAAGAACCACATCACGTAAAATTCGCAGGAAAGATGTGCTTCGCTAACAGTTACGCCAATAACAATGCTTAAACGACGGTGCATATGAGTAGACAATCACTTGAATAGTTTCCTGTCCTGGAATACATTCCAGAAGAAATCGAAGAGCAAGTCCAGAAGAAAAGCGTACTTAACAAAGGGATTTACAAAGTAGTTGCGTTTAGCACACAAAACGTCTGGAAATGATGAAAACTTTAGCATTGATTAATCTTCTAGAAGTAATCCAAGAACTCCAACTTGTGAAACTCGAAGCACCGATGTGTTTTGCTAACAGTTGTTGCAACAGCAATGCTGAAAGTACGGTGCATAAGAGGAGACAATCACTTGAGTGGATTCATGTCCCAGAAGAGATTTCTGATGAAATCAAAAGAGGACAGTCCCGAAAATAAGTGTACTACACAAGGGGATTATCAAAGACGTTGCGTTCAGCACACAAAACATTTGGAAATGAGGCAACCTTTAGCATGGTTTCCTCTTCTAGAAGTAATCCAAGAAGATCTCCATTAAGAAAAATTCACAGCGTCGATGTTCTTCGCTAACAGTTACGGCAACAACGATGCTGTGTCAACGCCTCTTAATAAGAGATAATTACTTGATTGGTTTCCTGTCATGGAATACCTTCCATGAAGAAATCCAAGAGCCTGTAAAAAAGAAATCCATATCGGGCAATGAGATCGTCAAAGCCGTTGCATTTAGCACACAAAACATCTGGAAATGAGGCAACCTTTAGCATGGTTTCATCTTCTGGAAGTAGTCCAAGAAGAACTCCAACTTGTAAAACTAAAAGCTCCCATGCAATTTGCTAACAGTTCAGGCAACAACACTGCTGAAACTAAGGTGCATAAGAGGATACCATCACTTGAGTGGATTCATGTCCGGGAAGAGATTTCAGAAGAAATCGAAAGAGGACAGTCCAGAATAAATGTGTACTACACACTGGGAGTATCAAAGACGCACGCAAAACACCTCAAAATGAGTCAAACTTTAGCAACGTTTTCCCTTCAACAAGTAATCCAAGAAGAACCACATCAAGTAAAATTCGCAGCAACGATGTGCTTCGCTAACAGTAATGACAACAACAATGCTGAAACGACGGTGCATATGAAGAGACAATTACTTGACTGGTTTCCTGTCCTGGATGACATGCCTAAAGAAATCGAAGAGCCAGTCCAGAAGAAAGGCGTACTAAACAAAGGGATTTTCAAAGACGTTGCGTTTAGAACACGAAACATCTGGAAATGAGGCAACCTTTAGCATGGTTTCCAGCTGTAGGAGTAATCCAAGAAGAACTCCATCTAGTAAAATTAGCAGAGTCGATCTACTCCGCTAACAGTTACGCCAATAACAATGCTCAAATTCCGCAGCATAAGATGAGAAAATCACTTGATTGGTTTCTGGTCCTGGAAGAAATTCCTGAAGAAATCGATGGGCCAGTCCAGAAGAAACCTTTACTACACAATGGGATCATCAAAGATGATGCGTTTAGCACCCAAAATTATGTGGAAATGAGGCAACCTTTAGCATGGTTTCCAGTTGCAGAAGTAATCCAAGAACAACTTCGCAAACAGTTATGACAACAATAATGCTGAAATGACGGTGCATAAGAGGAGACAATCACTTGACTGCTTTCTAGTCCTTGATGAAATGCCTGAAGAAATCGAAGAGCCAGTCCAGAAGAAAGGCGTACTTAAAAAAGGGATTTACAAAGACGTAGCGATTAGTACAAAAAACGTCTCGAAATGAGGCAACCTTTAGCATGGTCTCCTCTTCGGGAAGTAATCCAAGAAGATCTCCATCAAGTAAAAATTAGCAGCGCCGATCTACTTCCCTAACAGTTACGCCAATAACAATGCACAAATTCTGTAGCATAAGATGAGAAAATCACTTGATAGGTTTCTGGTCCTGGAAGAAATTCCTGAAGAAATCGATGAGCCAGTCCAGAAGAAACCTTTACTACACAAAGGGATCATCAAAGATGTTGCGTTTAGCACCCAAAAATATGTGGAAATGAGGCAACCTTTAGCATGGTTTCCAGTTGCAGAAGTAATCCAAGAACAACTTCGCTAACAGTTATGACAAAAACAATGCTGAAATGACGGTGCACAAGAGGAGACAATCACTTGACTGGTTTCTAGTCCTTGATGAAATGCCTGAAGAAATCGATGAGCCAGTCCAGAAGAAACCTTTACTACACAAAGGGATCATCAAAGACGTTGCGTTTAGCAAACAAAAGGTCTGGAAATGAGGCAACCTTTAGCATGGTTTCTCTTCTAGATATAATCCAAGTAGATCTCCATCAAATTAAATTCGCAGCGTCGACCTACTTCGTTAAAAATTACGCCAATAAGAATGCTCAAATTCCTTTGCTTAAGAGGAGACAATCACTTGACTGGCTTCCTGTCCTTGATGATATGCATGAAGAAGACGAAGAGCCAGTCCAGAAGAAAGGCGTACTAAACAAAGGGATTTACAAAGACGTCACATTTAGTACACAAAACATCTGGAAATGAGGCAACCTTTATCATGGTTTCATCTTCTGGAAGTAGTCCAAGAAGAACTCCAACTTGTAAACTCGAACCACCAATGTAATTTGCTAAAAGTTGTCGCAACAACGATGCTGAAACTACGTTGCATAAGAGGATACCATCACTTGAGTGGATTCATGTCCGGGAAGAGATTTCAGAAGAAATCATAAGAGGACAGTCCAGAATAAATGTGTACTATACACTGGCAGTATCAAAGACGCACGTAAAACACCTAAAAATGAGTCAACCTTTAGCAAGGTTTTCCCTTCAATAAGTAATCCAAGAAGAACCACATCAAGTAAAATTCGCAGTCACGATGTGTTTCACTAACAGTTATGACAACAACAATGCTGAAACGACGGTGCATAAGAGGAGACAATCGCTTGAAGAGGATTCATGTCCCAGTGGAGATTCCTGACGAAATCAAAAGAGGACATTCCAGAAAGAAAGTGTGCTACACAATGGGATCATCAAAGATCTTGCATTCAGCACACAAAACATCTGGAAATGTGGCAACCTTTAGCATGGT
>QQSS02178707.1:0-13411 GCA_003687565.2 Craspedacusta sowerbii
ATATATATATTTATAAATACATATAGACATATATAGATATATATATATATATATATATGTGTGTGTGTGTGTGTGTGTGTGTTCATATTCGCCACAAGTCAAATTAAAACCAGTAAAGCTCCAAGAAATATTAAACAAAGTTCCCCAAAATATTTGAGCTTAGATAAGGTTACACAAAATTTAGGTAGTGCAACTGTTTTGCAATGCAGACGCAATCCTTCATTCGAAATTTTTTCACAACAATTTTAATCAAAGGCAATATAGCTCCAGGAAATATTAAACAAGATTTCCCAGAATCATTTATGTTACTTAAGGTTACACAACATTTAAATACTGTAATTGTATACTGCTGCGTGCAAAATAAACGCAACCAGTGTCATGTTTGGGCGTTGGCTTTCTCCTATGGTCATGGCTAGGTATTGTGAGGGAAGCCACTAATTAGGAAGACCTAATCTAGAAATGGCTACCTTACTCACTCTGCTATTTATGCAATTATATTCATTGTCTAGAGATGTGAGATTGAGGCCATGGTGTTTAGCAGCTAGACGATTCCAGTCCAGTCATCGAGTTATCTCCATACTTGTTACTGCTGTTGAAAGGATTGAAGAGCTCTAGACTTGATGATCCTCTTGTCTTGTATGATCATACATAGCCTGCTTGAGAGAAAAAAATCATTGAATTAGTTTCTTGGCAATTTTTTGTTTATTTATTGGTGAACTAATAAACAGGTTGCCATATAAGTATGATCTGTAGTTTTTAGGATGTTGTATTTTCTGTATAGGGGATCACCAGAGCCTCAGAAGTCAGGAAATGTAATGATACACATGGCTTTGCTTTGCTGTGCTAAAAGTTTGTTGAAGTAATAGTTGCGTTGCTTGCCCCAGGCTTGACAGCCATAAGTTAGGTGACATGAAAAGATGGAATGATAGATGTTAATCAACTCTTTAGTAGGCAGATAGTGACGCAGTATAGCTAGAATTCCGTTTGTTTTTCTAGTTTAGGTAGTACTTTCCTGCAATGGGCCTCTCTGTTCTTATGCTTATCTATGTATATGCCAAGGTATTTTATGTGTTCAGGGACCCGTGTTGGGTGTTTTAACCCTGTATGAGCGCATTCCTGATTTCTGCTCCCGTGGCTCGCGTTCGCGTCATAGTTGTGCGAAGTGAGAACCTTGCACTATACTTAAAGGAGGTCACGCGATCATCCCAAAATACCTGCGAGTGGACCATCCCAAGGCCTGAAGGGTATTGTTGTCCCGATGGGCGGTTCGCATGCCTACAATGTGCGCGAAGCGCTTAGGAATTATAACGATCGTTTGCGTGACAGTAATTTGCGCACAATCTACAATGAGATCTTAGAAGAGGCAGTGAAATGATTGTATGACATGGAGTTCTTATAATAGTTGATACTATAACGCGCTCACCCGCATAGAGGACAAGCACTTTTCCAGGTCGCTTGAATGTTTGGAGTAGACAAGCACGGATTTGTGCTGTAACCATTTCGTTTTTACACTTACGAATTTTCCTTTATGCTGCTTTTATTGTGCTGTCCTGCCTTATTGTTGCTGGGTTTTTTTCTGTCTATTATTAGCTGCTCTTAGCTTAGGATTTTATTGCAAGGTTGAGTTCTTCACTGTCAATGATTATCCTATATTTTGTTGATACTGATTTATTGGACTTTTTTGGTTTATGTAATGCCATTTTGATGAGATTATTTAAATCTTCCTTTCCTATGTAAATGTGAATGTTGACTTGCAGTACATTTACAAAAATGTTTCCCACTCCAGTGTCAACGAGATTTTACATATGTGCAAAGTTTTGTTTTGTCAGTTAACCCAAGTGTGCCATTAACCTGGGAATTCTGTTAACTTAAAATTTATGAAGCTGGGAATTCGGGCCGAATGTGCTGCTCCTAAAGCCTTCTTTAATAGCGATTTTTGAAAATCCTGTATATTAAGAGATGTTTTACTTAATGATTGCAGTGCCATGAATCAAGAAATATCATCAGAAGTTAACCGCTTGCTGCCAAATGAATTTTGCAGTTCTGGTGAGGAACATGAATCTACTCTGCATCTTCATGCAAGTGTCGCTGTTGCTGATAATGTATCCAGTCTATGGGTCCAAGTTCCTCATGGCACTGAAATAATTTATAGCGATCTTTGCTACACAATTCCAGTTAAGACAAAAGGTCAGAGCAAAGAGAAGCATATCCTCAAGGGTGTCAGGTGTTTATTTTTCATTTATTCCTACTTCATTCTTGTATATCTTTTCAACACTTCTGTTTTATAACTCTTCAAGCCTAAAGAGCTGCCTACTGTGAAATTTTATTAGCAAAGTTTTTTATTTAAATTTTCTTAGATAAAGTTATGTGAATGAAATAGAGATTTAATTGCAATGATTGTTGGTAACGATGGTCTTTATTTTTTTGTGACTTGAATTGGGTTTTGATTGCATATACATTGATGCAGCTAGCAGGACTGTGATTAGTGGAGGTCTTGAACAAGTATGAATAAGTTTAACAATTTGCAAATGTCTCAGGAAGTCCTCAAGAATATTGTCTGTAGTGTTATCTGATTCATCTGTAATTATTGCTGCTCTTTGCCCTGCTTTACAGTACAGGTAGACTTCAGGAATTATTCCAAATAAAGATATTTCGATACTTGTAATAGAATATGTAAATTATGCTCCTCAAGTTTTTATGAGACATGCAATGAGCTCTGGTTTGTCTCATTGTTAGGTCCCTTTTTTGTTATCAATCTTCTTTCCTCTGACATTCTAGAGGTATGCATGACTATTCATAGCATTCTAAGGTACTGGGATATTAGCTTGAATCCCATGCAAATGATTTGTTGCGTCATGATGGGTGTGAAAAGTGCAACATCTTGGTTTAAAAATTCCCTTCCTTGCTCATGGAGTCGTGGCCATGTCAAATTTATATTGTCAGCATTATTCGCAACCATAGTTGACACCTAAATAGTACCTTCTGAGTCTGCAATATTTGTCTAGCTCCCCTTTTCCGTTCTAACCATATCCGCAGATTGGCAGTGTTATGTCTGAAGCCTGATGTTGCATCTTTCAAATCTGCCAGGAGAGTAAGAAGGAGAGAGAGAGAGAGAGAGAGAGAGAGAGAGAGAGAGAGAAGTGTGTGTATCAAAACAAGCTGTTAAACCCTGTACTTTTTGACAGAGCACCTTCTTCAAACTAATGCGCTGTTTGTTTATTACTTTTAGGGGCTTCCTAAAACAGCCACAACACACGATATTTATGTGCACCCTATATATGGCAAATACATCACTATAGCCTAGAAGCGAAGTACAGGCACTCCACACCCTTCAAAACATTTTATATTTGCAAAGATCACTGTGAGATTAGCATTCAGTAGGATGTCCATGCACAATAATTGTCTCAGCAGCTCTAATAAACCATAAGTATCAATGTTTAGCCTGACCACATCTATAGATAACTCTCTTAATAAGCGCAATGAGAAGAGGAAGAACAACAACAACAACAACAAAAAGACAATAGAATCAAAAAACTTACCAAGCTCATTCTTGTTCCATCTGGCCATCTAGTCTGTGGCTACCAGGTATCACCACATGTGCTAGACCTGTATTACAAATGCTTCTTGATATGATGGAATGGGCTTGTCTCGTAATCACCCTGTCGTGTAAGACCCAGTTTTATTGTTATCTGCATCTGGATAGCATGAACCATGTTAAACATGAAACATATTTTAACATATTATTTTTTGCTGTTGCAGTGGAGCGTTTAAGAAGCTACACAAAAGCATAGGAACAGAGTTGTTTTAGCGTGGTGCATAGAGTGCATAATTATAGAAGCCTGGTTCAGTCACTCTATAACTATGCTCTGTAACAACTCTGTGAATTCTGTTGATTTTAGTGGTATTATGAAACCAGGCTTAAATGCTGTTTTGGGTCCAAGTGGATCAGGCAAGACTACGTAAGTTTTCAGCTAATTGCTCGTTATTTGGATAGCGGATTGTAGCCTTTTTTGGTATGCGTCTTAGTGCTTAAATGTTGATCCTATGCCATTAAGATGCTCATAGCTCGTCACAGTCAAAAGAGATGTATGAACTGATGGTCTGTTAGGCTAACATGATTGTTTAAGGAGGCCCTCTGCGATCTGTTCTTTTCCTATGTCATTTTTGCCAACGTCAAGAAATTTTATTAACGTCTAAGTCAAGAAATTCACCAGTTTCGCCCTATGCGGGGCTCATCATCGACGTGACGGGGATGGAGAAACTGGTTTATTTCTTAACTTGGCCGATTTCAAAACATATGTGCTCGTGTGATATGAGCCTTACTTTGCGGTATTCGGTGATCTAAGCCACACCAAACTTTGCAGATATATATAAATATGTATTGACGTTTGATTTGGCGAGGGATTTTTCGGCATGTAGCGATCAGTTGTCGTCGCATCGCCGGTCACATGTGCGCATTGAAACTCTGCTGCAGGTTTGATGGAGTCTAATTCCTTGTAAGAAATATTATCACCGATGGATGATAAGTCTGCTGCCATGCTTTGACATGCACTACTTAATCTTGTAAGGTTTTGACTTTTTTCAGGCTTATAACATTGTGAGCACATGCAGTTGTGATCTAGCGTCGCTGAAAATATTAGAATATAAGCGAACTCGTGCTTGCGCGTCGAATCGCTTATGTAGTTTACTTTTTACTAGGAATGCCAATCTTTAGGGAGGGGGCCTAGAAAATTTTGGCCCAAAAATTAGTTGTTCCAAATTGTCCTTAACGAGTAGCCGTACCCGTTTGGCATCTCTGCAAAGCGGTCGAAGAAAAAAGTCTATTCATAAATCTTTAACATTTGCAAAGAGGAACATCCGTACCCTAGTAGACCCTAGCATAGCTGACCGGCCTGTTTGCTGAACTGCACTCGTTGCTTCTGAACTTCGCAGGTACAGCATTGACATAGCTGCAACATAGACCCGTCTAGCTGATGAAGGATGTCTCAAAGAAGTTGGAGAAGGATGCAACTCATTCTTTTAGAAAGAGGTTTCTGCCGACTCTCAGCGAGTTCACGGTGTTGGGTTTGCTATTCGTAACAGTCTGATTCCTTACATAACTGAGATACCCGTTGGAATAAACGAGTGTTAGATGTCACTACGGCTTCCACTCTCTGAAGGTCGCTTCATGACTGTCCTTAGCGTTTATGCGCCAACTGTTGCGACGAATGATGTTACAAAGTATACTTTTTACGATTATCTCTGCGCCAATTTGACAACCATCCCACCTCAAGATAAGTTGGTCATTCTCGGCGACTTTAATGCGCGAGCAAATCACCGTGTTTCGGAAGGGCTGATAGGTAAGCACGCGATCGGCAAAGTCTGCGGCAATGGATTCCGCCTCCTGTGCCTATTTTCCAAGTTCAGCCTCGTCATTACCAAAACTCTTTTCCATCAGCGCAACCAGCGAAAAGCATCATTGACGCATCCCCGATCGAAGCATTGTCATCTGCTAGCCTACGTAATCACCAGGTTGCGTGACGTCAGCGATGTGCAAATCACAAGAGCCATGCTAGAGGACGAGTGCTGTACTGAGCACAGACTGGAAATCTCCGTCTTCCAGCTGTCCCTTAGACCTCCTCCGTAAGCCAAAACCAATTGCGGCATAGGTGGCTTCTTTCTCATTTAACGACTGCACAAAATTATCACGAAAGTGTGGAGCTCGCGCACGATCCCACAGAAGTTGAAAGATGCTAACATTGTTACTATCTTTAAGCGTAATGGTGACCGCCAAACCTTGGGGAACAGTCGTGGCATCTACCTACTGTCTGTTTCTGGTAAGGTGCATGCCCGAGGTATGCTATGCCGCCTTCTAGCCCATGTTGTTGACGTAGTTGCACCAGAATCTCAATGTGGTTTTAGGCATCTTTGTTGCGTGGTTGTTCCAAGAGAAATGCTGAGAACAACGCCAAAACCTTTTCTTTGCCTTTGTTGACAAAACCAAGGCTTTTAATACTGTCGACTAAGACTTGTTATAATAAGTAATTGGAAAGTTTCCGTTAAGGGTTAGAAGAGTTTCACGCTAGCATGAAGTCCAGGATCGTTGTTGCTGGTCGTCAGTCTGACCTTTTCGACATAACTGCTGGAGTTAAGCTGGGTTGCGTCCTAGCACCCGTTATATTTAACCTCTTTCTAGTAGCTGTAACGATAGTGTTTCGGAATAACTTGGCACCGAATGCAGGGATTTTCATCAGCTATCGTCTTGATGGCTGCCTTTTGCTGAAACGAAGGCCCGTCATGAGAACTTATTTGAACTTCAATATGCCCATCACGCAGCCATAGCAGCTTACATCGAAGACAGCTACCAGAGTGGCCTTAATTTACTTACAGCCGCTTACAACCACGCTGGCCTTAACCTGAACACAAAGAAAAAGGAAGTTCTATTGTGTGCTGTACATCCAATTCCGGCTTTGCCTACCTTCTCAGTAACAGGTGTATCGCTGCCTGTCCATTCGCAGTTCGTATACCTTGGCAGTGCACCGTCCGACAGCTGCGATATAAGATCGGATAAAGGTAGCTTCTACAGCCTTTGGTCGACTCTCCCACAGGTTGTTTCTCAATCGCAGCCTTTCCATACCAAAAGAGGTCGCCGTGCATAAAGCTGTCTGCATCTCCACCTTGCTATGCGGTTGTGAGAAACGGACCCCATATCGACATCTCATAAGGCTCCTTGAGTCGCACATGGTTCAGTGTCTGCGAAGTATCTTAGGCAATCGGTGGTGACACAAAATTGCCCTCACTAACATCTTAAATAAGGCTTGGACTAGCTCTGTCAAGTGCCTAGTGTTTGAAAAGCAACTTCAATGGATCGGTCCCGTCATCAGAATGCCTGCCTGTCGGTTGCCTAGAAGACTTCTCTACGGGAACCTCGCGCAAGGTACGAGATTGACTGGCCGCCCTAAGGAGCTGTACGCTGACCACATCAGAAGTGTCCTGCTTAGGTGCAATCTCAGCCATCAGCGCTCGAGAGCATGGCGAGTCATAGAAACTTGTGGAGAGCTTCATGTAGAAGTGGCCTTGCACCGTGCAAGGAGGAATGGAAATCTAACGCAGAGCAACGTCGCACCATGGGACACGCTGCTGCTCAAAAAAACGAAGCTGGTCCGCAGTGCCCGCATTGTGCTAAAGTTTGTGAAATCATGTCTGCGAAGCCATCTTCGCTCCCACTCATTATCAAATACACAATAGCGGGAACCGTGCAACGTCTTCGTCGTATTCGATGGACTTCAAATATATATATATATCGTGTATATGTGTAGATAAGCTTTATGAATTTGATCTTTTTACTTCACATAATCTCAAGTAATATCAAGTAATATAATATTATAATTTGAATGTTATAATTTCTTTGCTAATGGTCTATCTATTGATAGATTATTGGTCTAGATGGTTTTCGTATTTCTTCAGAAAACGAGGTCTTATATATGAAGTCTTGAAGATGAAGCGTATTCGCCGTACGTTTTGGGTTTCAGTTTTATAACCTTGAACGTTTTATAACCTTAGTAAGTGATTGCGTAGCCGCGCGTTTAAAAATGTTTTGTTGTTGTTGTTGTTGTGATTTTTAGTCTCCTGGACGTCCTTGCCGGCCGTAAGGACAAGAAGTATCTATCTGGTGACGTTCTTGTTAATGGCGAGCGACAGCCAATCGATTTTCGACTTGCTTCAGGATATGTTGTGCAGGTGTGCGCCTTCTGTCAGCCCTGCTGCATGTATATATATATATATATATATATATATATATTTCATAAATGTATACGCATGCATCATCAACCATGCATCATGAAGGCAGCTTCTCCAACACTTCTCTTAATTGGAGTAGTATCAAAATAAAAAAAATGTTACGGTTAGTTCTTGAATAAATGCTTCGCGCGAAATTCAAGGCATGCGAATATACCAGCATGCCTGTAGCTTGGGAACCCTATGGGACTTCATTCCTTTTCTCTAAAGCTTTTATCTTGTTGCACTCCAAGCTTAAGCAGATTTGTAAATTATATTGTATGATATTTCTATATATATAGGTATAATTTAATAATTTAATCCTTGTCATTATTTGATTAATTTGCCTCGTTGATTGGTTGATTTGTTAATTTCGTGATGCTTCCTTAAGTGCTGGATTAATGTATTGAGCCCTTGAATAATCGATTGAGCAGTGTGTTTGCTCAGAGACGGTCAGGATGGGCTTTTGTCTTATTTTGCGCTTGTTCTAGTCAACGCTCAGTTTTGCACTTGGGTTGCGAGCATCATTACGGGTTATCGTTGAGTGAACGTTGCAGTCTATCTTCTAAAGAAAAATTGTCATTGCAACACGGCGTTCGTTTTTGCTCATAAATAAGTTTCTCCGAAACGTCTCACGATGCTCAATCTAAACTCTCTTCTTGCATGGACCGCTAAACCCTGTAAAAATCTCTTGAAACTCGATGCCCGATGATTTTATTTTGCAGGATGATGTTGTCATGGGCACGTTAACTGTTAGGGAAAATTTATATTTTTCTGCTGCGCTGCGTCTGGGTGCACGGTTTCGCTACCAAGATCGCATGGCCCGAGTTGAAATGATCATCGAGGATTTAGGACTTGGCGCCTGTGCTGATTCACGAGTAAGTGTAGTTGATGAACTCGGTGCTTGTGCTGATTCACGAATAAGTGTAGTAGATGAACTCGGGTTTACTTTGTCCGCTCCGTGGTGTCCTGGCAAAGCGTCTTGCCTTTGCAAGCGTCTCTCGTATGCTGTCTGTCCGCGTGGCATTAGGTGTGTGAGTGAGTGGTCAGTTCTTCACGTGTCCAGGCATAGTTCGTCGTGCCGGCATGCTTTGGTATGCAGTATTCGTTGTGAGTGCGTGCGTGCGTGCGTGCGTGTTTGTGCGGTGGGTACTACGTGTAGATCGATGAGTTAGACCGGCATGTAATGCTTCGGTCTGCATCCTATACGGGGCAATATTTGTCAGCGCGGTGGGTTTGGTTTTACCGTCAGCTGCTAATGCGTCAAGCTACGTTGGCAGGCACGGCTTGACCCACATCGTTTGCGTGGCTGGTGTTTCGTTATCCTAGCTTGTGTAGTTGATATTCTCTAGGATTAACAATCTATTTGACACAGGTGGAGTGACTACTTCAACAGTTTATGTTGAAACATAAGTGATCAACTTAGGAAGCTGCCTTGTTGCGCGACTCTTGTTGTGTGACTTGTTAACTGCAGCCTGCTCGTGTTTTTGCGAAGGCTTAGGCTTTAGAAAGCTGTCTGAATCTCCTGCGTTGCTCGTACTGTTGCACTTTCCTCGTATTCGTGATGCCGAAGGTTATGCAGGCCGATGGCGTCACCCCTTTAGCGCCTACTCCGCTACTACTTCTGCTAATCTTGGTTTTTTCCACATCTGGTTTTATCCACCACTTGTTTCTCCGCAAAAGTGTTCCTTCCCAAGAATAATTGTGACTTGTTATGATGGAGAACCAGCTCTCGAAATTAGCGACGAGATTTAGGTTAACTATGTCAGCAGATCTTTCTTGAGACGCACCTCTTCAACAACAGGTCTTGCGGCATCTCCATATTGAAATTGTACGAAACGTCGTAAGCGATTAAGACTGGTCCATATGTGCTTTGACGCTGTCAGTACCCGGATGAGTCAAGATTGGAATCTTGAAGCATTCAAAATTTCTTATGCCAGCTTTTAACCTTGATGCGACTGCAGCATTGTGTTGTTTGTCAAAATGTTTTGATTTTGAATTCTCCAAGGAACTGAAGGCCTGCTTCGTCTTGGAAAAATTGGTTAGTTTTTTCGTCGATAAACATTTCTAGCCTGTCAGGCAGCTTAATTTGTAGTTCGACACCTCGGAACTTTAAATTCATCTATGTGGCTCTTCCTAAGAAAACTTTGGAGAGAGCTGACGTACGCGAATGCTTACAAGCGAGAATATAATATTTAAATAACTTTTTGCACTAAACCTTTCTTAGCAGAGCTCACTTCTGCGAAGGCTTTACGGAATGAAGGGTTACGTAGCAGCCTATTCGTGTCGTAACAGGTGGGCACTGAAGAAGGGCGTGGTGTCTCCGGTGGAGAGCGGAAGCGGACCAGCATTGGGATGGAGTTGATCACATCACCAGACGTGTTGTTCCTCGACGAACCGACGACTGGACTAGACGCTACGACGGCTTGTAGTGTCATCGAGTTGTTGCAAAGGTTAGACAGGTCATGTCATGCTTCAAGTTGTGCATGTAAGCGTCTTACCCGCTATTGTTTGAATTTAGTATAGCTGGGTGTGCTGCTCCTTGGGATGGCTTCTTACCGCATCTGTGCTTCCTTGTATCGTGAGTATTTCCCATGAGTAATAGCCATGAGCGATTGAAGATGTAAGCGCATCTATGGATGTGTTTCCATGCTTCGATTCGCCATCTAGAAAGCAAGAAAGACCGCGTAAAGGTACATTGGGCCTTGACTGAGAGTTCCATGAAGCGAAGAAGTGTCTTCGGAACTATTTGGAGATAAGTGACCATTTTAACCGGATGTGAGCTTGAGATTTTGCGATATGTCATCCATATGGACTCGTGTGAAGTTCATGGAAGCTGACGCACGGAAGGTATTCGGGCTTGGTAACAAGCTTGTGGTCTTCAAACTGTGCGTTGCAAAACAGGATTTGAAAACACGCCCGTTCCGCTCTGTAGAATGCAGCAGTGTTTTGTAGTAGTGTAGTATCTGGGCTGTGGGTCCCTCGTGCTGGTCTGCTCCTCGGTGCTTACTGGTTCTCAAGCAATGGGGGATGCTGTTGGCGCGTGGCATCTTCAGACTGTGTTTATGCGTGGTTGATGGTACTACTTTAACTGAATTTATTAAGGTCGTAATGTAGTTATCTCGCATGTAGTCTCGTTTCTGACCACGTTACGGCTGCCGAGAGTGCAGTTCTCTTTGCTTCAGAGAAGTATTAGTTTGCTTGAGAATTATGTGTTTAGCCTATAAAATGCAAGAAATTCATGGATGCCGTGTGGAAAAAGCCTTTAATTGCTTGCAGGTAGTAGAATTTCACTAACCGTTCTCACAATGCAAAACGTTGGAAATTAAGTGCTATGTGAAACTTCGCAACGTTCCCAAGGTGTATTAGAGTCAAGAGTGAAGTAAAGAAGAGCTTCATGTTGTATTCGGAAGTGTCTTGATTCTTGCGCTGGTACTAGTAAGGATGCGTCAGCACTATAAACCAATCCGTTCTCAAATTGCGAACCGTAGGAAAAGCAGAAGAGCTTCGCAGTGTCCCGTTAGTCAAAATACGTTGTTGAAATTTGTCCAAGTCTGGCACTGGGGTGTGTAGTTTGCCTGGTGATGCCGCGTTTTAGAGTGAAGATGCCTCAAATTTTTGGACCAGGAGCCATTCCTTTTCAGGAGTTCTTACGTGTTTAATCGGCGTACGGACCATTTGGGACCAGAAGCCATTCCTTTTCAGGAATTCTTATGTATGTAATCGGCGTACGGGCCCTTGCGGACATGCTGTCGTCTTCTCGTTGTCACTTTTGCAGTCTCTGTCCGGATGTTTTGCGGTCTTACCTTCCTTGGTCGCTTTTTAATCAACGATCCTGCGTGCCTTACTTTCCTCTGGAAGCTTGTTGGCAAACATATGTAACTTTTGCTAGCGTCAGAGCAGAAGTTAGAAGAGCTAGGCAAGATCTGTCTACTGGTTCGCGTGGTATAGCTTATGTGTATGTGTGCCCATTTTATGCACGACTAGGTGCGAATAGATCACGATTGATCGGGCATTAGAGTGGCTTGGTTTCTTCATGTTGGTGATACCTGCTTGCTCACTGAAAACCGTCGTCTCGAAGGAGCGTGTTTTCCATAAATCCTTGTCGTGTGTTTGATTGGCTTCGATTAGCTGTAAGGGATGCACATCCACCGCCACTCTTCAGTATATGCAGGACTATGAGTTTTGCCGTATAAAAAAAACAGCTTTTCTCTCGAGAAGGCATTAAACGTTGTTACTTCTCGTTAGCTGAAGGTATCTGTTTTGGTCGTTTGTCTCCTTCGCGAAAGCAACGCCTTGAATGCCTGTGATAAGTGCAAATATGTTCCTATTTGTATGTATTTGCGCGTGCTTCTTATATCTAGGCAGGCCAGCCATGGGAGAACCATAATTTTCTCGATCCACCAGCCAAGATACTCTATATTCAAGCTGTTCGATAAGATCACTCTTTTGTCGGAAGGGGAAGTTGTATATAGCGGCGCGGCTGCCAAGTCTCTGGCCTACTTCGAGGAATTAGGTATCATATCTTGTTGTTTAATGCAAGGTTATGCGTGAAATTGGATTTTTTTAAATGCCTCCCTGAATATGGTTTGTCTTAAGTTTTTCTATGGCTTTCGATTGTTTTATCCTGCAAGTGACATCCTTGAGACTTAGATTTTTAATTAGCTGACTAAATTGCCACTCGTTAATGCGTTCTGTATGGACACCTGCATTTCAGGATGCGTATGTGAAATTCACAACAACCCCGCTGACTTCTATATGGACGTCATTTCTGGCGATGTGCTGCAAGGTATTGGTGTGTGTTGGCGCATGTTGGTGTGTCCTACAAGCTTTGTTTTTGTTATCTGACTGGGGCCCTTTGGGCTGGATGAACTGTCTTGGTGACCATTTGCATGGCCACTTGTTATTCGCTTTGCCATGGGAATCAGCGCATTTCTATAACAGTAACGTGGATGGTTAATTGGGACTCCAGCGTATTCAGCATGTACCTTGCATGATCGTTTTTTGTTTGTTTGTTGACTGGTTTATGTAAGGATGTCGAGCTTAGTTGTGTTCTAGTGATTTGGTTAAGCTGGCCATGTAAGCAAGTGTGGTGTGCGTGGTGTTAGCAACGTGCTAGAAAATCTGTAAGTTGCCTGTGAATCGGGCTAAAGCTCGCCTGTGGAAAGTTCGCTTAGCACGCTGCAATGGCGCTGCGGTGGCTGCTCGAATTTTTTTTTGCACAGCTTGAAGTGCCATCAAACTTTGCACTTCGATGGGTTGCTTTGTCTTGCTTTGAGGTTATTGAGCAAAGTTTTCATTGACGATATGCTCTTGTTTGTTTGTTTGTTTTTCCCCTTAATTGGTAAATAGTTTTGGCTAGGTTTGTTTTATTTTATTTGTTTGATTTATATATGTTATTCGTTTTATTTATGCATTTTTTGTTAATTTTCTTGTTTATTTATTAATTTTATTCACTTTCTTTTTTTTACTTAGTTTTAGTTTAGTTTTCAGATGTTAATATTTCGTAGTTAATGTCATATTACCAGTAGCAAATACTTACGTAATAAGTTTATTTTCGTAGATGTTCCTGTGAACGCAGAGGGTAGTTTCCTCGCAACTGCATTTCGCAAGCACCATTACTATGAGGAAATTCAAAGAGAAATCGCCCCAGCGC